>JBAKBP010031823.1:0-23951 GCA_037953745.1 Lithodes maja
AGGAAGTGAACAATGGCCGTCCACAACCGCAGCTACTGTATGGAACGGCCGGAAAGGAAATTAGAGACAAAGGCACAGATGGAGGGATAGAAACCGAATATATATATATACATTGATTTTGCCCACGGGGCGAGTTTATTGAGAAGTGCCCCCCATGCTGTGAGGGGACAACCACTGGTTAAGTGATACATACTGCTCAAAGAGCCATTATTCCACTGAAAAAACAGCATCGTCGTCTGGTTACATTCATATTTGTGTTTATAAATCAGGTAGGCATTATTCAAATGTGTTATAGTTTCCTCATTTAATTGCCACATGTGCTGTATATACGTAGCTCATGATTAAATGGCAAAAAACAAAACAAAACAAAAGAGCTTATATATATATATATATATATATATATATATATATATATATATATATATATATACAGTATATTATATATATAAATATATACAGTATATATATATATATATAAATATATACAGTATATATATATATATATATATATATATATATATATATATACAGTATATATATATATAAATATATACAGTATATATATATATATAAATATATACAGTATATATATATATATATATATATATATATATATATATATATATATATATATATATATATACAGTTATATATACAGTAAATTATATACTGTATATATAATTATATATACCGGTATATATATATATATTTATAAGAAACTGTATTATTAAACTACGTCACTTACTATAGTTTATCTTGAACAACAAAATGGTAGTTACAATTAAATCTTATTGAAGCATCACCAGAAGAGATAGATAATCGAGATAATTCTATTGCCAGGAGAATCTTTATACACCAAGACTTGCAGGTTGCGAGCCATGTCTAGAATATAGAAGATGAATAACTCTCTTTCTTCACTAGAGCGAATAACTAGAATCTCGAACCGTTATAGATGAATATTTACGGACATCCAGCAAGTGGGAGTGACGGTAGGTGTAATTGCTTGCACTTGTTTTGTTTTTGTTTTGTTTTTTACCGTTTTTCTTTTTTATGGGTGGGATTTGGGCTGGGATTGATTTGCAATAATTATTTAGTGGGCTAACTGACATTTAAATTTTGTAAGTATACTAATTACTACCTAAAATATACCTTCTTTCTTTGTGTTCTTGTTTATTACCGTCCATTTCTTATTCATCCTCTTATCTTCCTGTCTTCCATATCTCCGTATCTTCATACATCATTGCATTTATCCATGCTATCAATTATTATCCATCCGTTCGTCTGTGTTCTTTTGTGTCACCCTTCCCTGCCAGCTTCACTCTCACCCTCCCTCTCAGCAATTCCCTCTCTCCAACCTTCCCTCTATTTCTCTATCAATTTACAATCGATCCCTATCTTCAGCACCGTTTTAGCTCAATTGGTGGATAGATTACCTTTTAATAATGACTTTATACTAATTGGGTTACTTATAAAGTAAATCGTAATATATCATTCCAATTATTATGTTGATCTTAACTAGAGGGGGTATAAACCTCCCTTTGATCTAAGCAATAGAGGATACAAGCCTCCCTAGCCCTGATATTCGAGATAACCTCTTCCCTAAGCAGCAATCACTAGATTGCCAAAGGCATACAACTGGTACAGGGCTCCTCACAAGTCATAAAACTATGGGGCACTATGCTAGACACCCATACTACGAGGTGACTTGCGCCAGCAGTACCCACTGGCACCTTTCGAGGCACTCCGTAGATAGTTTACCACCTGTGTAACTGAGCACCACCCCATTCTTTCATCACGTTGCACCCCGCTAGGTTAAAGTTCTATACCTGGTCCATTCACCCGTAGAAGGAGTAAGGTAGTGCACCACCCTGGGACAGATGAGATGCATACCTAAAACAGCGCACAATCAAGGGACATACGAGTTCCGTATCCAAACCTGAGTTTCTCCCCACGATGAACAAAAAACAAGTTTCGATGGGTTTTTCAAGGTTAAATATATCCTACAAACCACGCGAATTGAGTTCTGACCCTCAGGGAGTTAAAAAAAATATCGAATTGCATTATGAAACAAATTAAGCAATGCAGAGTACCTTTGCTATCAGTTTCGACCACGTCATGAACCAGGTGAGGACTTGGGCAGCTTGGGGCACACTGCTTTAGGGCTGATTACAAAGTAGTTAATAGTTTTACGTTAATTTAAAGTAACACAAAATTATTCAATATACCATTTATTCAGTTCATAATAATTAAGTCATTCGCTATATATACGTCAGTATTATAAATCAATAATGCAGTGATTTTTTAAAAAAATCAGCGATTTTATGCTTTCTCTACCAAAAAATTATAGGTATGTTAGGATTAAGGTACAATAAAAGTTAGCCGCAAGCGAAAATATAATACGTGTTTACTCTAGGACGGCCAGGACAGAAGTGATGTTGGAATTAGATGAGTGAGCCGAAGTGAACTAGCTGGTGCCACCACAGTGACATACTCAGGTGTCTCGCCAAATGAAGTCGCCTATCTCAGCCACACGAATCCTGGCCAATGATAATGCATGAATACCATATGACGTCACAGCATTTTCCTCAGGTAAACACCACGAGAGCACACATTTACAGAATAAGCAGAGTGGCCAAAAGATAAAATATTCCTTTATTTCCTCCCCATCTTAGCTACTGTGTTATGCTTATTCTAAAGGACAACCATATAAAGTAACATAGTTGCTAAATAATCCTATTCACTCTAGTTACAGGGCCGACCCCATCAGTGCCTTACTGAGGTGAAACAAATGGAGAGGTGGCCTATTAGAAAACACTAGAGTTTAATGCAACGATTCCATATTTGTGTCACAATGTTTATTCATGCATCAGTTTGCTTATACACACTATGACTTATTTATTAGCTATACCTACAGAATGCATTCACTCAACTTGCCATTGTTCGTTCTGCTGTGTGTTCCTTCCTTCCATCATGTCGTTGAACAATAATGTAATGTTTCCATCATTGCATTCACCCGTTTATTTATGTGGCCATGTCTTATTATCAGTTTACCATGTTTTCACAAACCTAGCATATACTTCCATCTTTACATACACAATCATCCTGGCATTCGTTTGTCTAAAGACAAATATGTCATATCGGTTTTTCAAAGCGCAATCTATTTAATAACGTGAAGAGTACATTACACAACATTCATATTTGTTCTCAATGAACTCTGATATTCATTATGAATCATTAATTATATTCTGTTTGTTTGAGCTTTTTATTGACTATGGGCCTGTAGAATTGAATCAATTTTCTAATAAAAACACACACATACACATGATCAATGTGGTTCATGCGGTAATGTAATGAAATAAAGTATATATATATATATATATATATATATATGAGAGATGACAAGGCCTAGCCATAAAACAACCAAGGCCAGCTAAGCACCTGCTCCCGTCTTCAGCTAGCAACTCATTGCCTCATGCCGTGTTGCTAGCATAAGAAGTAAACCACTAACAAACAAGCCCCCCACCACCCAAGGCCAGCCTCAAAGTCACCACGTGAGGAGTACCTTAGAAAACGCTCTCCCCACTGTCGACCAAGACCTCTCCAACCCAGTGCTCAGTTATAGCGAGGAACTATTTATGCAAATTCCTCACCAACACCCTCAATATCACCCCATAGAGACTTATAGTCATAATGCAAAGTGAATCAGCCATGCTAACAAACAAGCATAATTTTCTTACATACATACCTTCATCATACAACCTTCCAACTTCATAAACATGCCCCAAATACTAAATTCCTATTACACTAATAAATAGACCGTGCCTAGGGTTAAGACTATTGTAAATAAATCTAGCATGTCCTTCCAAATCAAGACACCTCTGTCTCATATTTTTAGTGCAACCACAAGCTACACAAATAAGCAAACACCACTTTATACTATGCCCCTACTACCCCGAGAGACAAACCCCTTGACCCAATTAAATAAGTGGTTACTACCTGCCCAGAAAAAGGGAAAGGTAGGCACAGGCCAGGGCAATTCATCAGGAATGCAGTTCTTCCCACAACGAAGGATTCGTAAATCTGGAGTACCCTTGAGCTTAGGTTTTATTTCTTACCTCTCTGAATTTGCCAGATATAATTCAGTTAAAAATAATCCAAACAAGTGCAAAGAAGAAGTGACCCCGAAGAAAGAAGGAAAGACCGACCCCTACCGAGAGCGTGTGAAACTCTCGTCGAGCCCCTGGGATCAACCGAAGGACAACTATAACCTTGACCACGTGTTCGCCAGGCTGCTATCTTTCTTCTCTCCCCTTAAGTGCTCTTTGTTTTGTAAAATCAACGATGATTTCAATTAGGGTTAACTCGATATATTGAGGTTCACTTTAACGTAATTATTGAAGACTATCCATTCCTCCCTTCTACTAGTTACCCGTCGCTCGATTTAGAGAGAGCATTACACATCTCTATATACGGGATAAAGATATATATATATACTCTTCGAATATAGGCTCCTATGTTCTTTAAGGAAAGATATACATATGTTTGTTCGGGAATAAATACATGCACATCTGCACGTCAAAACCAGTGAACACTTATTCAGATCTTGCTTTATGTAATGTCATCATCGGGTACGTAAATCATAGATAAGTTGTTCACAGAGTGTTTTCTCAAATTCAGTCTCTTATTAATTTTAGACTATTATTGTTATCACGCTTTCTGAAGTCAAATTCATTTTGTGTATTGTTTGAGTTATATTTAACTCAATGTTGTCGAGTCACATTAACTTTTCCGCTGACTAGAAATCTCAGTCACGCATACATAGCTAATATTTATCTTTGACCAGTTTATGAATTTATATTCATAATTATTAGTCTGAGTTATTTGAGTTTAATATCCTGTCTAAATTGAATTAACTTGTAGTTTATTCACGAATCAAATAGTGTTTTATTTTACGTAATCCTTCAGTGCTGCCCGTAAGCTATCGCAGTAATTAATATTTACCTTAGACGGAAACTAACCTCGCATTTTCCCCGTTTTCTATCAATACACTATTTATTGTATTTGAGACTTAACATCTCTGTGTATGATTATTTGTTGATTCTAATAGTAACATCTTGATTGTATATGTGTTCTATTGTTAACATTAATGTATTTATATGTTCAACTAGTATCACTTTTATTCTAGTGAACGTATCTTATTATTATAATCTATTCTATGTTAGATCGTCAGCCTTATCAATACATATGAGGCCCGATCTTTATTATCATTCCTATTGATTTGTACCCTAGCTATTAAGTAATAAACCTTGTGAAACTTGATAGTGTATTCTATGTCCAATTATTATTATTGTTGTGAAATTAAAGACTTGAAGCTCGTTATCTCCCAGTGAGAGAGATGTAGATTGACGTAGTTTCCTAAGGTGGAAAACGCAATCACTATAAAGCGCGTTAAATTACGACGTCGCATGATAATATATATATATATATATATATATATATATATATATATATATATATCATTAGGTGACAATAACAGAGAGAGAGAGAGAGAGAGAGCGAGAGAGAGAGAGCAAAACAAATGTATTAATCATTCGTATTTACTACTTCCAATTATTTTAACCAACTCATTTTCGATGTCTAATCATTACGCTTCAAATCCATATATATCTTATATGGTTTATTAATTGCCAAAATATGGCACATAATGTTTTTTCCTTTTAATTGTTTCTTGCACCTCATCTTGTATCTCAATATCAGTTCTTCCATTTGCCTCTTGTTTTCTTGCTATCTGTAACATATTAGTATATTCTTTGATGTATGTTTTTCATTCGTCCTACCTCATTTTCATTTTCTTAACACTCAGCCCCCCCCCCCCCCCCTTCTTTAAGTTTCAATCTCTTTTTTGGGCTCGCTCGGGATGGATTGCTAACCCTTTAACCCCTTCTGTACCGGCGAAGTCTTCTAAATTTTATTTTAGCTATATCTAGACGATTTTGTTAAGCTTAAGAAGAATCTGAAATAGTAAGAAGGGCCAAGTAAGATAGTTCTGAAGCCTGTTAATAGCTGGAGGCCCATTTTAAACAAACACAAATCATGTAATAGTTGCCAGATTACAAGGACGGGGCGGTACAGAAGGGGTTAAAAGTGAATTGTGATGCATAACCCATGAGTGGTGTGACTTGTAGTGATGATAGTGATGGATGATGATTGGGTGGTCACATAGAGGCAGTAAATTGATTGTGTGTCGGAAACAGTGAGTCAATTAGGCGAGTGGAATGTTGCAAATTGTTTGGCAATGACATGATTAATTAGAAATTATGCTAATTAGTAATGACGGTGATGGTTGGTTAGTGAAAGGTGAGAGATCTGCCGCTTAAGGGGAGATGGTACACTTTATGGGCGATATTTGCATGCATTCATTATTTGTCTAGTTTCCTCCCTAGAGCTCATCAAATTTAAAAAAAAACATCCATTAGATCCCCCTTCTAGATTAATATTTACATTTTTCGGTAGAAAAATTTCCCGGCCGAGGGCCGGTTGTTCCAACATTACAGGCTCACTATCGTTCGCCAGGGAAAAATCGACACCTTAATAGTACGAAAGGTCTAAATATTGACGAAGAAATGGGGTGAAAGGTCTTGAAATCGACTAACTAATGTGGCAAACATCTTAACATCTGAAAACTAATGGGGCTAAACATGAGGGAGAAAGTGGTCCAGAAAACCGGCCCCTCCCTTATTCGTTCCTCATGGCCAACACACCGTAATATATTCATCCTAACGTGCTTTATCACATTAATCAAGATGGAAATAGTATGCAAGAAAAGTGTTGTTAGCGTCATGGAAGCTGACATATAGAGTGGCATAGCAAGGTGTTGCTGTGGAGAGTGGTGTTGGACAGGCAATTATTATTCTGCCATCATCATACTGTGTTCTGTTATATCCAGTTTGTCTGTCCTTCCAAACTCTCTTTCCGATTACGCTTTGTATCTGGTGTACACGTTTGAATTTTGTTAACTCTATAATACATACAGTTTGATCTGAATTGTGTATGTATTATTTATGTTTGTTTGAATTTGCAATGATTGTGTTATGAAATAGAATGAGGGAAGACTTGAACGGTGTCATTTTGTTTAACTTCAGTAATGAGTATATATATATATATACTGTATATATATATATATATATATATATATATATATATATATATATATATATATATATATATATATATATATAAATATAAATACATATATAAATATATATATATATATAAATACATATATAAATATATATATATATAAATACATATATAAATATATATATATATAAATACATATATAAATATATATATATATAAATACATATATAAATATATATATATATAAATACATTATGTATATATATATATATTATATATATATATATATATATATATATATATATATATATATATATATATATATATATATATATATATATATAGGCCAATTTTGATTAAATCTCATTAGATACTTTGTAGATATTTGAGAGAATAATTGATCTTGACTATACAGTATATCTTTAGCTTTACCATAGTGATTTTGTCTAAAATTGGATAAACTTCACGTTTAATAATTAAGGTACAACTATCTCAATTATTTATGTGAAGTGTGCATGCATAATGAAGATAATTATATATTGACTTTGACCTGTGACCTTGATCCTTTAGAAAAAGTTTTAGATATTGCTTACATGATCTGGAATTAGGTATTTCGAATACATATGCCAAGTGTTGAGAAAATGTATGTACAAGTATAAGAAATGTTATTAAATATAATATTTTGATCTTTGACCTTGACACATTACCTTTAATTTTTGGAATTTTTAATGTTAACAGAAATTGTTAAAGTGAAAATGGAGAATAAGATCTAAAAAGAAATATGAGTTATTGACCGTGTCAATAGCCTTGATCTTTGAAATGTAATAAAAAAAAAAATTTTTTTTTACTAACCAGCACCCATTGGATACACCTGCGAAATTTGGTGAACATATATTGAACGGTCTAGGAGGAGTTTCCGGAGAGACAGGAGGATGACTGACGACGGGTAATAGACAACGGACAACAAACGACGGACAAGTTGACTGGTGGTGCACGGTATACAGGCGGGATCTGTTTGTGTGATATCACTTTGCTACCTCACGCAGAGTTGATAATAATAATATACATGATTAACATCATATTTTATAATTGGGCATCATATACAGAAATAATTAAAATCAAGGTCATTAGTTTTCTTGTGTCAAAATGTCCAAAATGTGGTACTGTCTTCATCTAATGTGATAGAGAGAGAGAGAGAGAGAGTACTGATGATATATTATTGAGGAAAAATGGGGATCTGAGAGGAAGTAAATGTGGTCAAAGAAATTATATTAGGGATTAAGAGAATAAGATGGAGTGAGGAACTACATGAACGAAGGCGGTGCTGGTTGGGGGGAGGGGCGTCGACTGACTGGGGACAGAGGTGCATGGGGGCGGTTCGTTCGTGGCCAACACTTCGGGGATCACGGCGTCAGGCAATAGATTAAGAGAAGAGGGACAGGAAGGATACTAAGTTATACCAAATATAATGAACTAATATGATGTAACTGGGAGATTCTGTATTAACAAAATTCAACGTTATCTATCATTGGATGCCATTTTGGTGCCCTATCAAACAACAAGGTGATGTTTTATGAGTGATCATGTAGAATGGTAATATACAGACCAAACACCATATCAGATATAATGATAATGTAGGACAGGTTGGAAGAGAGGTACCCTGACCAGCAATCGAACCCACTTTCTCCAGAAATGTGTGTTGGAGTTCGGGCCCGTATCCACTCGGCAACCTTAGTTCTTATGTGAAACCGTAGGTTATAGTCTTGTGGAAGATTACTGTATATGTCTTCATATGCGTGGCGAGTTTATTAGGCTTGGAACCAGATTTGCTTGCTCATGTGGTAATGTACACCCTATGTGGTGGATTGTGTTCTTTCATTTCATAAATTTTATTTCAGTAAGCGTTGTTTCCACATAGCGATTTTGATGTTGTTTTGACTTTATATTGTCTTTGTCCCAGTTTTGGTTTGACTTTGTTTGCAAGTTTTACATTTTAATTCAACCATGTCTCTTTTGCAGATTTCCAAAACACAAAGTAAAATCCGTACAGTAAATGGGAATGCGACTGAAGTAAAAGGACAAATGGAACAAAAAGAGAGAGAGAAAGAGTAGGGTGATACTTTAATCCAATGCTTTCCTGTTTTTGTTGATGAGACTCGTTGTTTTCATGACATTCATGAATTGCAGATGTGTTCCTCGACGCCTTTCACATATACAGTATGCACGCACGCGCTCACATATGACTAAAAACAAAAACCGTCACTTGTTATTTGTCCTGTTTCACTTTTGTTGTTTAAATGATTTGCCTGTGAAATGTATCTATCTATATATATATATATATATGTGAGATGTGTGAGAGTTTGTGTTTTTTATCTGTGTTTATTTTTTGTTTTATGTTGTTTTTGTGTTTTCCCTGTTCTTGCTCTGTCTTGAGTCGGCTACCCCCAAAATGGGGATTGGGCCTGAGCATATAGATAGATAGATAGATATATATATATATATATATATATATATATATATATATATATATATATATATATATATTCTGACATACGGAGCCCTGTATGTTTATTTAAGAGTTAGAATTCAGAGTTGAAAGAGTGCCGAATCACCCAGGCGACGAAGCAGACCAGCGAGCGAACCAGCGAGTGGGAAACCAGCTCTTCTGCATACCAGCAAACAAGCCTTCACACCTGCGTGCGTCATAGGGGACCCTGTAAACTACTTCGATGACCCGACGCTATGACGATGATCGACGCCAATCGACGCCATTGGACCACGCACCTCTTACGCAACTAGAGGAGCTGTGATTGGGGCGCGCACCATCCCCCGCCTCCTGATTCGTTCCTACACCATCATTGCTTAGTATATAAGACCCGAGTAGTGGGCATTCAAATCAGTCTCATTTGGAGTTGGGAAGGTGAACTTGCAGCTGGAGGAAGACGGGGTGAAGTATTATAATGGGATTGTGACTGTCAGTCAGATTATATAAGTGTGTGTTAAGTGTGTTTGGTGTAAACACTTACGTTATGTTGGTTAGTGAGATATGTGAGTGGGAATTAACGTTAACGCTACTATTATGTACTTAACTATTTTAGTTGACTGACTTGTGGAGTAAAGCAACTCTTCAAGTAATTGGGTTATGATAAAAGTAATACTATTGTTTTATATTAATACTTACGAGTTCTTTCATTTGCTTACATTGCTGGTAAGAACAAGAACGGTGATACTATTGTCTCTTATTAGTAATATCGCCTTAGACTAACATGGCTGTTTTAATGTTACTTCTAGTGATTTCCTAAGCTGAAGAAAATTCTTTTAGCTTCAAAATATTATTTTTGCTTTTCATATTATTTGAGTGAGACCTGAATCGAATCTATGAAGCGATCCTGTAACTTAATTTACTCATAATCAAACCTCAATGTTACGTGGTTAAGAAATACATTTATCTAATTATTAAATATATATCTAACTTTTTATGTGACTTTGATATTAATCCTGATAATAATAATATAATACTATTAACGTAGACAAGAACCAAGAATAATAACTACATTAAATCTAAATAAAAGGACATGGTATAAGAAAACTATCTATTCATTTCAAAAAGGGTAAGAGACAGAAATATTCTTACCTTAATATTTATCTTTCAAGACTTGATATATAATTAATAGTCCTTCTTTAGATATAACTTATTCGGCTCATAACCATAGCCTACTAAGCTTCGGTTAAATAATAATTCTTTATAAATACTACATGACTTTAATTAGTTTCAGTATTTTTCCATAATTAAAGAGTATCAGTCAATAAAGGATACCAAGTCCTAAGATCCAAAAGGAAAGGAAGCAACAACAGGAAATAATTTTATTAGATTTTACTTTCGTTTTGCCTTCAGCTGACTGATACCTTAATATATATCTCTGTGCTATCTAGATTCATCAAGTTAACCACTTGAGGATCAAGATACGTAACAGAAGAGTGGCGACCTTGCCAGGATTCGTTTCATACAGGTTTCACTACTTACAAATCAAATATTAATCATGCCTGATCTAATTAATGACGAAGATGCTCGAGTATTCATAGAATCAGAACCCACAGCCCCTGATATTGACCGTCTGTCAAAATCCGAACTGAAAGTGCTTGCCTCACATCTCCAGTTAACTGTCTCAAACATGTCCAAAGTAGAGGTGGCTCAGACCATAAAAACCCACTTGTTCCCTGTAGAAGGCGGGGAGGGAGACGGAGCAGTTGGTGGGATCCCGAGTAAACCTAGCCAACTTGATGAACAATTACCACCTGGTTTTACCGTTGATCAATTATTCGAACTAGAACAAACCAGAGCAAATATAGAACTAGCCAGAATAAAGACCGAACATTATGAATATCAATATCGTACGGCTCAACTAAATGTCAACACAAATGCTCCCTTAATTGCTCCCCCTCTGGGATTGACTATGACCAGTGTCATTCCACCTTTCACTGAGGATAATGTGCAGGATTTCTTTGTTTTGTTTGAGGAAGTTGCTGGAGGTATGAGGTGGACAAGAGATCAATGGCCTTTTATGTTACAAACCGTTTTGACAGGGCAGGCTCGAGCCACGTATTTGTCAGAAGTAGCAGAGGTTAGGCAGGATTATGACAATCTCAAAGAAGCTATCCTAAAAACCTATCAATTGCAGCCTGAGGCTTACAGGCAATCTTTCCGTAAAAACCAGAAGAAATTAGAAGAAACCCATAAGGTATTTGCCAGGACCATGACTAAAACTTTCAATCATTGGGTCAAGAGTAAGAAAGTCACAAGCTACAACGATCTGAAGGAGTTGGTCCTGTTAGAAAATTTCCTATGGAAAATTGATTCTTCTGTAACCTATCATTTAAGGAGGAAAAAGGTAGATTGTCTTGCCGACGCCGCTGACATGACTGACACATACGTGCTCAACAACAAATTTCGTGGAAAGAAGCCCTACGATAATTCTAGTTCTAATTTTAAGTATCCCAATCACAAATCTGACAGACCCAGCCACAAGCCTGTAACGTCTTCCCCAGCTAGCCAAAATAGAATTGTTCCCCCAACTAAAAATGCGACTCAGGGCAATGGTAACAGAGGTGGGGCCCAAAGTAATAGTAATGCTCAAAGAGGGAACGTTCCCGTATCCCCTAAAGTATGTACTTTTTGTGGCAAGAGAGGCCGCCTAGCTTATCAGTGCTGGGCCAAGGAGAGAACCGGGAGATCGGGGCAGACAGTTGCCACCGTATCTCAAACTCCATATGTGCCTTTAATGCAGGACTCCCGACAGAAGGAGTACCTAGCACCAAAAGTTCCTTTAATGCA
This sequence comes from Lithodes maja, assembly GCA_037953745.1. Classification (NCBI taxonomy): domain Eukaryota; kingdom Metazoa; phylum Arthropoda; class Malacostraca; order Decapoda; family Lithodidae; genus Lithodes; species Lithodes maja. Next base: position 12,473 of record JBAKBP010031823.1, read on the forward strand.
GGACTCCCGACAGAAGGAGTACCTAGCACCAAAGGTTAATTTAATGCAGGACTCACGACAGAAGGAGTACCTAGCAGCTAACGTAAACCATCTAGACAGGGGTGTAGTAGCATGCGTGGTGCAACCCACTAGGGTTAAGCCAATACTAATTTCACCATCAGTGCAGGACAGTTACCGTCCCTTTATTTCATCTGGCAAAGTGAGATTAAATGGTTGTATGCATGAGGTAAACATTCTGAGAGACACAGGTTCTACTAGCACCCTCATGGTGAATCCTTACACTGAGTGCCCACCTGGCGAACCAATTATAATGAGAGGTGCTGGAGGCCAATTTTATGCATACTTGGTAAAAGGCGAAATTGAATGTGAGTTACTACAGGGTGAGGCCACCATAGCTTTGTGTAGGTCCCAAGATATCCCTGTGACTGGGGTAACACTCCTTTTGGGGAATGATATAGCAGGTGAGAAGGTCCGACCAGACCCCATTTTGTCACTTTCCCCTGTTAACGAGCCACTAACCGGTGAGCTCGAAAAGGAGATGCCAACAGTTTTCCCTGTGTGTGCTGTCACACGTTCAATGTCTCAAGTAGCAGTTCCCTCAGACAGAAATGTACCGAATGTAAGAGTTGATGAAAGGGATGATGAGAGTGTGAATGATGCTCCAACTGTGCCTGATGATGTGACTGAGGTGGATTTATCGGACACATTTATGGCTCATCTTGACCCTAACGATGACCATGAAACCCCTCCAAATTGTCCTAGTGGCCTGGTAGAGCTACAGAGAGATGATAGAGAATGCAAGGAGTTAGCTGCCAGGGCCGTGAGTGAAGAGGAATATGAGAAGGAGAGTGGTGAATGTTTCTATCTCAAAGGAGGAGTATTGTGGCGTAGATGGAGACAGCCACACATACCAATCGATGACGGGGCCTGGGACGTCCATCAAGTAGTAGTCCCCAAACCTTGTCGTAGAGATATCTTGGAAATGGCACATTGTATACCATTGGCAGGACACCTAGGTGTGAGACAAACTCTAGACAGAATCAGAGCCCACTTTCAATGGCCAGCAATGCGTGCAGATGTAGTGGAGTTTTGTAGAGTGTGTCACACTTGCCAGATGACAGGAAAACCCAATCAGAAGGTGCCTGTACATCCTCTGGTGCCCTTGCTCGTCTTCGAGAATCCTTTTACTCGGGTGGTAGTGGACATTGTAGGCCCATTGCCTAAGACTTCCCCAAGGTAACATTTATTTATTAACTATTATGGACATGGCAATACCCTTAAGGACTACCTCTGCTCCAACTGTCATCAAGGAACTGCTCAAATTCTTCACCAGAATGGGTTTCCCCCAGGAGGTGCAAAGTGATCAAGGAACTAATTTTACCTCTAACATTTTTCAGCAGTCCCTGAAGGAGTTGGGTATTGAGCATGTTAAGTCGAGCACCTACCACCCAGAGAGTCAAGGGGTTCTCGAACGGTATCATCAAACTTTGAAAGGAATGTTGCGTAAATATTGTACAGAGACCGGAGTTGAGTGGGATAAGGGGGTACCTTTTCTTTTATTTGCTATTCGTGAGGTTCCAACTGAATCCCTGGGTTTTTCCCCTAATGAGCTAGTTTTCGGTCACCAGGCAAGAGGTCCTTTGCAACTATTGCAGGATAGCCTAGTTGGCCAGGAGGGGAACCAAAACCTCCTCAAGTGTGTTTCAGATTTCAAAACCCGGCTGAGATCCTCATGTGAGTTTGCAGCTCAAAAATTGACAGTGGCTAAAAGCTCCATGAAGAACTGGTATGACAGAAAAGCCTGTGAGAGGGAGTTTCAGCCCGGTGATGAGGTTTTGGTCCTGCTCCCCCTTTTTGGCCAACCTTTATCTGCCAAGTTCAGGGGCCCATATAAGATCATTCGGAGGGTGAGCATTACCGATTATCTAGTAACTACCCCAGACAGGAGAAAGCCCATGCAACTATTCCATATAAATATGTTGAAACCCTACCATAGGTCCCCTGATTCCTCTCCTCCAGATTCTCCCACTGTGGCAGTGAATGTCAGGACCTGTGGACAGCCTGGTGCGGACGAAGTCTTCAGTTCTCTTACTGACCCGCAACAGACTCTTCCAGAGCCTGAAGGTATCCATGCAGACTTTGACTTGTCATGTAGCCTATCCAACTTTCAGTAGAACTCAGTAGCTTGGGGGGAATTACCATCTAAACTATGTCATCTTCCCTCTGATCAAGCGAACCAACTAATCTCTGTTTTATCTCAGTCTCCCAGTGTGTTCCGTGATACTCCAGGGCTCACTTCTTTGGCCTTGCACGACATCGACGTAGGGGATGCAACTCCCATTAAACTATCCCCCTACCGTGTCTCACCACAACGCAGGAGTATACTGCAGGTCGAGCTTGACTTTATGTTATCAAACGAGCTGATCACAAGGGCCTTAAGCCAGTGGAGTAGTCCGGTCATACTTGTGCAAAAGCCAGACGGGAGCCATAGGTTATGTATGGACTATAGGCAAGTTAATGCTGTCACAAAGAACGATACCTACCCACTGCCACGGATCGACGACTGCATTGCCAGATTGGTACAGCCACCTATATCAGCAAGATTGACTTAATGAAGGGATATTGGCAAGTAGCTCTCACCCCTAGAGCGAGGGAAATATCATGCTTTGTAGTCAACAATCAAGCCTTCTGCTGTAACGTAAATGACCTACGGCTTGAAAAACGCTCCAGCTACATTCCAGCGCCTCATGAATTTGGTGACTGAAGGGGTACCTGGATGCGTTGTCTACATCGATGATATTCTTATCTTTTCAAAGTCATGGGAGGAGCATCTTTACCAACTTAGATTGCTGTTCTTAAATCTTGCTGATGCCAATCTGGTGGTTAATCTTAAGAAATGCACCTTTGTAAAGAGTACGGTCCAGTATCTAGGTTCTAGGATATACGGTAGGTCAGGGGCAGGTTGCACCTCCTCAAGCAAAGGTAGAGTCTATTCTAGAATTCCCAATTCCTAGCACTAAGAAACATATCCAAAGGTACCTAGGAATGATTGGTTATTATAGGCGTTTCATCTTAAACTTTTCTAGGTTAACCGCTCCCCTGACAGATCTTCTCCGTAAGGATGTGAAGTTTGAGTGGTCCTCCGAATGTGAGGAGGCCTTTAATGCTACCAAATATATTTTATCTAATTATCCTGCACTCCGAGCTCCTGATTTTAACAGATCTTTTTCCCTAGCAGTGGATGCGAGCAATACCGGGGTTGGTGCAGTATTGCTACAGGAAGACGACTGTGAAGTATTGCATCCTGTGTGCTATTTTAGTAAAAAATTAAATTCTGCTCAACGTAACTATTCAATCATTGAGAAGGAGCTGTTAGCATTAATTTTATCCCTTCAATACTTTGCTGTCTATGTGCAATCTGACTCTGGTGCCATCACTTTGTATACTGTGTGACGCTCACCGCTTCCCCCAGAACCGCATGGCTTACTCGCTAGGACTCGCCAGGGCAGAGAATATAGCTACAGTCTACCTATCATTGTGTACTTTCCTTCTTGAGAAAGCTTGTGTTGCAGACAGTTCAGAAATATTCTTTATTTTTGTCTGTCACAATCCTTTCTATTTTATTTAGTCAATTGAAAGTATTGTGTTAAGTAGTTGAATGATGGGAAGGCGAGTGGGAGAGGGAGAGAGAGCGAGACAAGGTGGTGTGACTTGGTAGTGAGTGCGGCGCGTGGCCGGCCCCCTTACATAGGCCTCGCGGGATTCGTTGCCTCCTGCCTAACACTGCCTACTACGCGGCTGCTTACTGGGCGACTGTCGCGCGCCCTCGTGCCATTCTTGCGAACTGGGACTCCAGCCAGGAGGTCCATGGGAATATCCTTGTCAGATCCTTCCCAGACAGCATACTCTAAGCATCTCCCTTGAACTGTCCCACACTCTTGTCTTAGAATCTTTCTCTCCTACTGCCTCTATCATTTCCACTACTTCCTCACCTTTTATTAATATCAATTCCCCTCTGGTTCTCTGCATCCACACCTTGAATTGGTGGCCAGACTGTATTATATGCTGGATCTCACATTTCTTATGTACTAGATTAAGGTTGAAGATAGTCATTGTCTTTTTGGGAGATTGTATTGCTCAGACTGTCTCCATCAATCACCAATGTTTCTACAGGGTTAAATAATGCTAGACTAGGGATCAGGTACCTTGCTGTTGGTCTTTTCAATGTGTGTAGGCTACTTTTGAGCTACACGACACTACGGATTCTGTGGGTTACCTGGGTGGATCTTTTGTCTGTGTACCTTGGAGTTTAGACTGTGTAGTGCGTGAGGGCTGCTTGCGTAATCCACCCAACACTGTTCTAACTCTATTTGCTTTTACTTTTGAGGGTCGCCAGGAGGATACTCGATAATTGTGATCGAGAATCCTCAAGAGAGCACCCCTTCATATTAACGTAATCAGGCCGCACAGACCCAAGGTCTACACTAGGCTAGGAGCTGCCTTGCTCCACCAGAATTCTGTACCTTTGCACATCCCAGCTAGACTTTATTAACCCGGGTAGACATTAGCTGGATTAGATCATATACTCTTTTATGCATACCCATTATTTTTACACAAGCATTTTGAGGTCTAGGTTGCTGTAGAGAGACACAACCAGCATAGACCGGTTTTGTTAATAGGAGTACTACTTTTTTGTGGCGAGCTTTATTACAGTTGCACTGCTTATAATATTTTTGTGTCCAATAACATTATATGTCCAGCCTTTTTGTGTATTTAGCCTACACTTGCATTGTCCTGCCTCCTGTTATTTTGTGGTTCCATTTCCGATACGTTCTTCTTAGTAGCATCCGACATTATTCAGAAGATTCCTTGTTCGGTGCTTGAGGACTTTACAACACTTTCTTGCATAAAAGAGTGACAGATATTATTGAGTAAAGTAACGTTAAGTAAACCTTCTTCTTGTTTGCATTAGCTCACTCTTGTGATTTAATTAAGTTAACTATCTTTTCCTTGTGTACCATAACTAAGCAACCATAATTATGTTATAGGTAATAGGCTGTTTCAGAGAACATCAGCCTATAGTAGAAGCACATAGATACTGAGAGTTAAGATACCCCGCTATCGCAGATATAACTCTGGAGGGTATTATGTGTTCTTTGTTCGACGGGATTTTATATCAGGGGTTGGATCTAGCATTTCCGTTGTTGCATTTATGACAGTCTAGTCCAATGTATAAGAGCCACTGATTTATACGAGACCCGATCGTAACAAATGGCGACCTAGCTCAGGATTTGGTGAACTGACATATAATTGCAGGTTATTGTGCAGATTTTTCTCACAGTTTAGGCAGTGAACATTTGTTGATTTTGTGGAATATTTTTTGAGGACATGCAAGAATTATTTGTTTAGCAAAGTAATATAGCACTTAAGCTGTCTCCGAGAATTTTTTATTGTGAATATTGTGGTATAATAGTTTGGGGTACTTCTTTTTTGTGTATCAAAGTGAAAACTCTTAAGTGAGCATCATGTCTTATAGCGGATCAGTGCAGGATGAAGACACAGTACGTGATGTAGAAGCTGAGGAGCAGCAGCATGGGCAGGTTGTTAACTTGGTGAACAGTGAGGAGGATGCAAGGAATTTTTTACAATGGCCTGTTACTTCCGACCGGTTGGTGGGTATGAATCGGTACGGTCTCCAGTTCTTAGCCGCAGCTGTCGGTCATGTATGTACTAGTGGCATGACCAAGGATGACCTGATGACGTGTGTGCTGGGTGGGGTGACTGGCGTACGAGGTAGGGTGAGTGCTCAGAGCCCTTTGGCCGAGCTTCCCCTTCACTCGACTCCCAATCCTCCTATTGGAGTACCGACCTTGAGCACGCTTCCGCAGGTGGGTAGTGACTGGCAGGGTGGTTTGCCCCTGGGGGGATCACCGGGTATTTCTAACATCATTGCATCTCCTCCTCAAGGTTTGACCCCGGAGATGCTCTTTCAGCTCGAGATGGCAAAGATGCAACATCAGAGTCAACAGCAGATAGAGCTAGCTAAGATAGAAGAGAGAAAAGAGCTGGCTAGGATGCAGCAACAGACGAGGGAAGCTGAGCTTAGGACTGTACTAGAATCTACAAGATACTGTGCCGACATGGATTTAGAGAAGTCTCGTGTTGAGACGACGGGACATCGACTCGGTACTGGAAACCGTGCACAGTCAGTCTCTGTCTCTGTCACACCTTCTCAAACTGGTCCCTGTATTTGACAAGTCTGGTGTCACAGAGTTTATCAATAGATTTGAGAAGAAGTGCCGGGTGCATCAGTGGCCTGAAGTTAAGTGGGCGGCCCTTGTGTCCTCTAGACTCGTAGGTAAGGGGCTCAAGGCTTACGATGCACTGCCTTTGGAGTCCTGCGTTGTTTATGAGGAGCTCAAGAAGGCTGTCCTGCGGGCATACGAGCTACAACCCGAGACATATAGGTTAAAGTTCCGGGATGTGACTAAGGGGCGAGACAGTACCTTCTTGGAGCACGCCCGGGACCTGTCCGACGCTATGGGAAACTAGCTCAGATCAGAGAAGACAACTACGTTTGATGAGATGAAACAGTTGATGCTTCTAGAGCAGTTTTATAAGTGTACAGGCGGTGACTTGACTTAAAACCTTAAAGAGAAGAACCCAAGAACTCTCGTAGAAGCAGCAGAGATGGCTGATCTTCGGTTGTCACTAATTCGGGGGTGCGGCTCTGCACAGAGAAACGATGTAGGCGTTAAGGAGCGTTACCCTCCCCCTCCCCGGAATATGGACACACATAAATTTAAAAGCAATGACACCAAGACAGATCACAAACCAAGCACTGCCCCGTTTAAGAAGGGTCAGGGGACTTTTACACCTCAGTATAAGTCCAAGGGGAAATTTGAGTGTTATCACTGTCACAAAGAGGGGCACATGGCAAAAGCTTGTCCGAGCAGACCTCCCACGGCGGCTGTGTCATTGGCTCGCAGCATTGGGGTGTTCCAGAAGTCTTCTGTGTTTGCTGGAGGCATAAGATCAGAGGATGGAGCACCGCCAGTGAAGAAGGATCCGGAAGGCTCGAACCCTGTCCGCGATGCCTTTTGCGACCATAGAGGGCATGGCTGCGTGAAGTGGGGGGGCAAGAAGCACGGGGTACAGCTTTTGCGTGACACAGGTGCCTCTCAGACACTCTTGAAGAATTTCACTGGTAGACCCATAAACACGGCGCGGGTAGTTGTGGTGCAGGGAGTTAATGCAACTAGGTCATACCCGCTTGTTAGAATGGAGCTTGAAGTTGACAGTTTGACTCGCGAACTGGATGTGGGAATCGTGGAGAAATTGCCTGTTGGGGGCGTCGACCTCCTTCTCGGCAATGACTTTGCGGTGCCTGCTTCTAAGGTTTCACCCTTAGTCGTTGCCGAGGAGCCGGCCAACGTGAGTAGGGAGGAACAGGAGTGGGTTGAGAAGGGTCAGGTGCAACCAATGGCGTGTGTTGTAAACAGATCTCTCGCATCCAGGGAGTCACAGCCTAACCAACAGTCTTCAAATAAGCGGAGGAACGGTCACGAGAAGGTGCTGAAAGCTGATACAGTGGAGAGTCTAGTACCAGCAGCGCTTCTGGGGGACTCAGTATTAGCACCGTTATTAGAGTCTGGAGAAGCACCACCATCTGTCACTGAGAGTGTAGAGGCAGGGCTTAAAGAGACTCAGAGGCAGCAACGGTATACACGGAGAGAGCAACGGGATGCAAAGTTCGATGTTGGGGGAGGGCATGAGTTGTTTCGCAAACACTTAGACAGGCTAGCTCCCTCAGATATTCGCAAATTGCAGCTAGAAGACCCGGAGGTTCTAAAGTGTAGTAACGGTGCTGTCGAACTCGAAGAGGACAGGAAAGCAAAGTCTGGAGATTTTTTTTTCATTGATGGCATCTTGTATCGGCGATTCCAAGACCCGCAGAGAAGTTGGGAGGGTGGGTCAGGAGTGGTAGACCAGCTGGTCGTACCGAGGGTATGCAGGGATAGCCTACTAAGGTTGGCTCATGATGTACCGCTGGCGGGACACTTGGGTGTCCGTAAGACGGTGGCGGCTTTGGGGAAACTGTTTTGGTGGCCTGGTTTGAGAGCACAAGTGGTGTCATGGGTGGCAATGTGCAGTGTGTGCCAAAAGGTCGGGAAACCTAACCAGTGCATCCCAAAGGCTCCGTTACACCCAATTCCCGTCAGCGGGCCTCCCTTTAGTAAAGTAGTAGTCGACATGGTTGGCCCCCTCCCCCCCACAAGTGCCGGAAATAAATATCTCTTGACAGTCATGGACGTAGCAACTCGGTACCCAGATGCATACCCGATGAGAAATGGTTTGGTGAAGACGGTGGTCCGTAACTTGCTATTATACTTCTCCCGGTACGGATACCCGCAGGAGTTACAGTCAGACCAAGGATCGAATTTCACCTCCAACTTGTTCGTTCAGACAATGAAGCAGCACGGGATAGTCACTGTAGTGTCATCTGCTGATCACCCAGAGAGTCAGGGGGTGTTAGAGAGGTGGCATTCCACTCTAAAAAGCATGCTTCGCTGCTATTGTCTTGAGAACGGCAAGGACTGGGATCTTGGCCTGCCGTATGTGTTATTCGCTGCACGAGAGGTACCTGGGGAGAGTTTGGGGTTTAGCCCTAATGAGCTTGTATTTGGACACCGCGTCAGAGGGCCTCTCCACATGGTAAAGGAGATATGGGAAGGCACCGCTAAACCATATTCTATGCTTAAGTATGTCCTTGAGAGTAGAGAACGAATGTTGCGTAGTCTGAAGTTGGCTGGCCGCAATCTGGTAGGCTCTCAGGCCCTCATGAAGGACAGGTACGACCACAAGGTGAAACTCGGGGAGTTTCACGTGGGTCAGGAGGTGTTGATACTACTCCCTCTTGTAGGTCACCCCTTATCCGCAAAGTACGCTGGTCCTTATATGGTAGCAGAGAAGCTCTCGGACTTAGATTACCTGGTGGCCATTCCAGACAAGCGTAAGAGGAATCAGTTATGTCATGTCAACCTGATGAAGGAGTATGTGAGGCGCCCACCTGAGCCTCTCACTGTCCCTGTGATGACTTTCAGCAGTCAAGGTGGAGAAGGAGAATGGGACAGTCATGCGCAGGTGGATGACAACTGGGATTATCATGTTTCTGCAGATCAGTGGGCGGGAAACACGAGACAGGCGGCTCAGCAGGCTTTGCAACACCTACCTGAGCAACAGCGTGTGGCTGTCGAGCGCCTATTCGGTTTATACCCTACTGTATTTGCGGAACACCCAGGCCTCGCTACTCATGAGGTGCACAACGTTGACGTCGGAGACCACCCACCCTTCAAATCAGTGCCCTATTGGGTGCCCCCTATTAAACTTCCGGCCCTCCGGGCGGAGTTGGAGTATATGTTGCAACAGGGACTGATCGAGAAGGGGGCGGTAAAGTGGACATCTCCCGTAACGCTGCAACCTAAGCCGGATGGCAAGGTGCGCTTCTGTGTTGATTACCGCAGGCTAAACGGCTTGACTCCCACCAACCCATATCCTCTTCCCCGGGTCGATGACTGTGTAGACAAGATTGGCAGGGCCAAGTTCTTGACCAAGGTGGACCTGGTAAAAGGTTACTGGCAGGTGCCTTTGTCTGAACGGGCGAAAGAGGTGTGTGGTTTTGTGGTGGATGGTGCTACATATCGTTGTAATGTCATGCCGTACGGTCTAAAGAACGCACCAGTGACCTTCCATAGCTTGATGAACGAGTTGGTGGCTGACATTCCGAACTGTACCGTGTACCTGGATGACGTCATTATCTACGATGACGATTTCAAGAGCCACTGTGAACATGTAGAATCCCTATTTAAGAAATTAAGCGAGGCAAACTTGGTGGTCAACCTGGGAAAGTGTGATTTTGTGCAGGCTACCGTGCAGTATCTGGGGTTCATGGTGGGTTTGGGCCAGGTGTGCCCCCCACAGAACAAGATATTGGCTATTAACCACTTCCCCAGGCCATCCACCAAGAAGCAGATCATGAGGTTTTTGGGCATGATTGGTTACTACCGCCGCTTTATAAAGCGCTATTCTACTGTGCTGGCTCCTCTGACGGACCTATTGGCCAAAGATAGAAAGTTCAAGTGGGCGCCTGAGTGTGAGAGGGCTTTTTTGCTAGTAAAACACCTGTTGTGTACTCACCCAATCCTCAGGGCCCCGGACTTTAGCCGACCATTCCAGCTGGCAACTGATGCCAGTGGTGTGGGGCTGGTGCCGTTCTGATGCAATCAGACGAAGATGGGCTGGAGCACCCAGTCAGTTTCTTCTCAAAAAAGTTCAACTCGCGCAGAAGATCTATTCAGTAGTTGAGAAGGAACTGCTGGTGATTGTGCTAGCGCTCAGGCACTTTGAGGTGTATGTTCCAGCCTATGGACCAGTTGTGGTGATCCACACCGACCATCACCCCGTCAAGTTCCTGAATCAATTCCATAACCAGAATATGAGGCTGACCAGGTGGTCATTAATGTTGCAGGAATACAACCAAGACACGCCATATTGCCGGTTCTGAGAATGTGATTGCATATTGCTTATCGAGGGTGGAAGACCCGGGGTAGATCATCACAAGGGTAGCCTCCTACTTTGGTTTGATTAATATGTTTACGTCTGGTGCTTGTTGGCTCGCGTGTGTTGCCCAGCATATTGGGTCGTAAAGTAGGAGTTGCTGTGTTGGTATAGAAGTAAAAACTAGGCTTGCCCCTGTAGTGCAGCCGCCATAAACATATTAAAAATATAAAACTCCTATAAAAACTCTTTCTTTGATAGTTAATTTTTTTGTAAGTATGTTATAGAAGAAATTCTGAGTTGTACTCCTCTCATAAGGCTGGGCTAGTGAAGCTCGCTCTTATGAGCATAACTATGTAATTTAATCTATTGTGTTGGGAAGGGTTGTTAATTTTTATAATGTGTTATTTTGATGAGAACTGTGCTTTACATTTCATTGTCGCTGGGTGGCTAGGAGTGGCGAATTTTGTATGGGTTCTGCGTGTCAGATTTAGAGCTCATAGTTGGAGCCTCTTAAAAATCTTGGGTGGGGTGTGACGCTCACCGCTTCCCCCAGAACCGCATGGCTTACTCGCTAGGACTCGCCAGGGCAGAGAATATAGCTACAGTCTACCTATCATTGTGTACTTTCCTTCTCGAGAAAGCTTGTGTTGCAGACAGTTCAGAACTGTTCTTTATTTTTGTCTGTCACAATCCTTTCTATTTTATTTAGTCAATTGAAAGTATTGTGTTAAGTAGTTGAATGATGGGAAGGCGAGAGGGAGAGAGAGCGAGACAAGGTGGTGTGACTTGGTAGTGAGTGCGGCGCGTGGCTGGCCCCCTTACATAGGCCTCGCGGGATTCGTTGCCTCCTGCCTAACACTGCCTACTGACTGTCGCGCGCCCACGTGCCATTCTTGCGAACTGGGACTCCAGCCAGGAG
>JBAKBP010031824.1:0-23949 GCA_037953745.1 Lithodes maja
CTGAGGGGGAGGGAAACACATTGAATTAGTAAAAACATGGTAATGGTGGTCGCGAGCCGTGTCTTGATAGCGTAATGCATAAATGCAGATAATGATAAGATTTAGGTAACCAAATTAACCACACCACACTACGGGGTGGCTATAACCACTGTAAGGGAATTTTGGTGTGAGTATCCTAGGTTTGAGTCCTTGGAGTACCACATTTATTAATTACTTTCATTGATTTCATTAATTAGGTTTGTTTGTAAAGTTAATTGGTGGGTTGGTGAAAACAAATATAAATATACTATTCATAGAAACTAAAATACAATAGAAACAAAATGGCTGACAAAACCCCTAACCTGGAGGAAAGCATAGATTGCGGCGAGGTAGACTAGGATGGCGAGGGTGAGGAGGAAGTCAAAGGCTGCGGGCTTGACAGCGTAGGCGGCCATAGTCGCTACCGTTACGTCATAGAACGCCCACTCGGGATCCCGTTTGTCCGCCCGAAGGTTTGTCACGCGCGCTTCACTTGTGTATCTGAAATATATTGTGTTGTTTTATGTGGCTCTGTCTCGAGTCGACCATCCCCAGCTAGAAAAATAATATATATATACCGTATATATGTACATATATATATAAAATGGAGAATGTGCCTGAGTAGATAGATAGAATTTATGTTACAACGAATCTTTACCCATTCAACACAATGTCATGATTTTCTTAATATTCTGGTTATCATTAGATGATTTTCTTTAGCTTCAACCCAGTTTATGATACTCTACCTTGATAGAATTTGGTGTAAGGTTGTGACGAATGGGTTGTTCTTCCCCGCCAACAGTTGTGGTGACCGTGGTTGTGACGTTACCAGTGATTGCCATGACCCCACGCTCTTCTCACTCACCGCCTGCAGAAAACAAAAGTATGTAAAATCTATTTTTTTAACCTGGCAAATACTATACTGTACTTACAAAAGTATATCATAAAACTGGTAGAAATTAATTTAATCTTTAACCCTCGGTTCCCGGAAGGGCTCTGAGGCACCCATAACAAACTAGGGCCCGAAACACGGATGGGCTCTTGAACACCGTAAGCTTGAAAGCCTATTAAGCTTGTTTTGAAAGCCGTGCGTCCGACGCATGTAAACACAGCCGGTCGGAGGCGATGCGCACCTCCAAAAACAAGAAGAACAATCAGAGTTTGTTATTGTGTTGTCTGCTAGACAACACAATAAAGTGTCTCATATTGCTAACATCGCCTCGAAACGCTCTCCACGGAAATCGTCATCATAACTGAACCAGTTGACTTAGAGAGCTCTACTCAATGCCAGTCTACAGGTACGAAACACATCTACATTTAGAGATGCGTGGGAATTCAGTAGCAGTTAAAATAACAAAGATACGGGTAGCCTCTTAAAGATATTTTTCGGCTAGATCGCCCGGGTTTCGGGGATATCTTATAGAATGTGTAACCGGTCTGTGAGGGTTAAAAAAATGAATATAAAAAGAATGACCGACTAACCAATCCATTGTTGAGAATATCACGGACGGAGGTGTTGTAGATGTGTGAGAGTAGCGCGGTGGCGACCAGGGCTGTGTTCCGAGTCAACACACCAACGTCAACACTGTCACGGCTGTCCAACACACTCCCTCGCTCTCCAGTCTTTGGGCCCTGGTGGTATATGGATAGTATGTAGATTATTAATTATATATACCTATTGCATACTATATGTATTTATATATATACTCATGCACATGCCCCATAGCTGGGTGTGGCCAACTTGAGACAGAACCCAAACAGAAACAACAAAATTAAATAAATCATTCACACCTATCTAAGATGCCCAGGTAAACTATATACTCTATCTATCTATCTATATGCTCAGGCCCAATCCCCATTTTGGGGGTAGCCGACTCAAGACAGAGCAAGAACAGGGAAAACACAAAAACAACATAAAACAAAAAATAAACACAGATAAAAAACACAAACTCACACACATCCAGGTCACCCAGGAGAAGACCCAGAGACCAGGGTTACCAAGGTCGCTCCAACTATATACAGTAACTATAAATAAAAATCCTATCACTTGTATCTATCAGCCAGGGCAACACTATGGCAACAGTCATATCTATACATACATACAAGATTCAAGACCGTTTCATCCACAGATAACGTGGTTTTAGTCTCTTTACTGTAGTACAGTACAATAGACTTGCCACAACACAGCCCCATCATATCATCACAATGGCCGATGTTGGTATAGCGCTAACAGTGTCTCAGCAAGACTCAACAAGTCCCTCTGAAGCACTTGCATCTGGCAAAATCGCACCAAACCAGCCTTAACCGTGCTACAAGGCAGTAACAAGAAATCACCATAAAGTAGGTATCACACGAGCGCTTTTTCCCTCCACATTTATCCTCAACACTGGTCTGGCAGCTTATGAGGTCAGCGTTTATAATATTTTGGTTGCCCAAATTCATCTAGGCCTATCATCAGTCTAGTTTCTGATACCAGTGCAAAATATTCCAGAAAAATTTTGATCATTGAATGTTGACTATAAAAGCTCTCGTGTGATACCGGCTTAACTGTATTGTAATAATAATTGGTGAAGTTAACCTGTAGTCTGGATAGTGTGAAGGCCGGTAGACGCCTCATGCTGTACTTCTCATGTTCCCAAGCCTGTGTGTCCTCCTGAAGGTTGATCTTACGGTGCACCATCTCCACCTTCACCCCCACCGCTGCGCCCGCTTCCTCCAGAGCCTAAAACAATAAAATAACTGGTCAAGGATGAAAAAACTTTATTGCAAATGTTTGATGCACATTCTCATAAAATCTATATCAAGAAAATATTGAGAAAGTTCTAGCTGACAGTTTGCAGTTCAATTTACATCCTCTATCTTAACAGTTTGCAGTTCAATTTACATCCTCTATCTTAACAGTTTGCAGTTCAATTTACATCCTCTATCTTTCTTTTTTGTTTCAAAGGCGGTTTTATATTATAACGTTAAACTTGCAAAACAAACAAACCAAAACAGGGACGACACAATATAACGGCAAAAGAACATCAAAATCGCTATGTGGAAATAACGCTCACACTAAGTATGTCTAAATGGATATTGAGCTTCTAATGATCACTCCCAAACCCACCTGGTAGAATCTGTGTCCCGGTGAACCATCCCTGGGTTTCTTGGACACATGTAGCCTGAGATTCTTCCCGGAGCCCAGTGTGTCCAGGCATAGGGTGAAGTGGGTCTCGGACAGCAGCGGGGAATCGGACGCATCTAGGTGGTCTTCTAAAAATCTTTTGGATCCCTGTAATGTTGTTGTAGTGATAAATTTGGATACATTTAGAGCTTTGTATGTATGTATGTATGTATGTATTTACTCAGGCCCATTCCCCACTTTTCCTTTTTTTTCTGGGGGTGGCCGACTCAAGACAGAGCCATGACAAAATATAACCCAATCTTATATTACTATTATCATAAATAGAACCATACCTGGAAATTGATATAGCCACCAGCGGAGAGTAGGAAGGCAAGGTTGATGCGGGGGTGTGTGCGAGGTGAGGCGTACAGTCTAGACAATATCCTGGCCAACTCCAATAACATCACCACACCAGACCCATTGCTGTCACCACCCCATGCCAACTCCTGTACCATGTATATTTATTAGTACACACATATAAAATTAAGTACAGTCGGCCCCGCAAGGGTGCGCACCAAAAGGGTGCGATTCTCCAACCGTGCGGTAGATGTCCGTGCGGCGCTTATAACCCAAGGGTGCGAAAAAAAGCAAAGCGTGCGTTTTTTTCGCCCAATAACCCCTGAAAAACATGAACTAAGGAAAGAATACCTGTAAGTAGTCCCTCGTTATCAACGGGGGTAATTACGTTCTTAAGACTGCCGTCGATAGCAAAAACCGTAGATACCGCATTACCGTACATACACGTACAGTATCCGTGGTCTCTATCCTATGTACTTTTAAGTGTTTCCTTTACACATACATATTAGAGTATATTGCAAATATCTATCACTGAATACATTAGAGGCCATAATAAACGCAAGAGATACAAGGTTCAGGCACAAATAAGCAAGTAAAAGGCGGGTGGACTTAGAGCTTCTGCCTTGTTTTGACAACATTAAAAATGGAGGTCGAAACTGACGCTCCGATCGTCGGTGAATCCTGATTCACTCAAAACCTAAAGTCTTTAGGCTAATTATTTTTGCTCTCGTTTTCGGTGTATTTTCTTATTATTGTATGTCTTATTGTTCATCATTTAATCCACTTTTGGTTGGTATATTAGAGTAATATAAATAAACAATTAATCCGTTGATATATCAGTCGATACTCGAATCAGTCTAAAGTCAGTCGATAGTCGAATCCGTCTATGATAAAGCTATTCTATCTAATATCTAATCACATTTCTATACTGTGCACTGTGCAGGTATTCTTTCCTTAGTTCATGTTTTTCAGGGGTTATTGGGCGAAAAAAGGGTAAGTTTGAAGAGTCCCCGGACTACATAGTGAATTTCCCATAGGTTCTTAAGCTCCAAGGGTGCGTTTTACAAGGGTGCGCGCATGTCTCGGACTTAGGTAACCGCACCCTTGTGGGGCCCACTGTACATAGTACATTATCACTTGGTACACTTCATTACATTCAGCACACACAAAACAACTGAGAAATCTTGATGGGAACTGTGCAATTTACCGTCAGTTGAAATTAAACGGATTATAGTCTACCACAAACCAGTTGAAAAACAAAAAAGGCTTATTACCGGTGCGGCAGCAAAGGAGTCGTAGTGGGCCACCAGGGCGATGGTTGGTAGTTGTTCCTCCACACCGTAACCGCTCAGCTTACCCTGAAACATACAATAACCTGTTACCTGACAGCTCCTCATCACCATTCTCATATTGTTACATTCCATTCTGTTAATATTATCCACTTTAATTAGACACATTTCAGGTGTGTTCATGTACTGTACAGTTAACATACAGTGAGGTGTGTAAATTAGTGAACAGTTACTAGATTATACCTTTTTTTTTCTTCATACAATATATTTAAACAGACCACCGAGTTCCCAAATAGAACTCCCATATGGCTGGCCCGAAGGATTAGATCATGATGGGTGATCAATCAATGCAGAAGTGGAAAGATAAAGAAGGGAGTAAATGAAACTAAGAAGAGAGGAGTCTTTAAGTTACTATACCTGTATGTTAGAGATGGTCATGTCTGGGATGAGCTTGGATTGACTGCCTCCCACCACGATCTGGTAGCCATCAGTGGAGAGGGAGCTCACCAACGCTGCCGAGGTCAACCACAGATTATAGCTGATACCCTAGTTTGATATGTTCTATGCTATTAGTATTATATATGTTATACAGCATACTGTATGTAGGCCTATGTTATTGGATACCGGTACCGGTACTAACATTAATTAACATTGTTCGTAACACTAATAAAACCAAATTAAATTAATGAAAGCATGCAATCCTCCTAGGGTAACACATACTGTATATACAGAACTTACACATGTAAAAAAATACAGCACATGGAATGCTGAAGTCATTTACCCAGGGGCCTAAGGCAAACATCTACCGGTACCCGAGAGAAAGCAAATGAAGCACTACTGTACCCTGTAACACTGTAGGCTATCAACCAATTAACAATTAACATGTTGACATACCAGCAGCAGCAGACGAGGCGATGTGCGTATCGGTGGAGGCCCGGACTGAATGATATATCTCCAGTAGCTCCGGTGTCTCGTAGGCCAGATACACCGCCAGCTGACTCTCACTCTCCAACATGGCCGACTCTACCTCCTGCACCACCTGATCGCAAATTGAGAGGGTGTTAGAAGTTGGATGTTTGACAAGCTGAATAATAAATTGATTGAGTGTTAGAAGTTGGGCGTTTGATAAGATGAATAATAAATTGATAGAAGTTGGGCGTATACAAAAATCAGCAGCTAAGGGATTGAATTTTCCATCAGCTGAACAATAAAAGACTATATACTGTAGGCATTAAATTAACAATGATAGCATAAAGTATACGGTACCGGTACTATGAGAGAGAGTCGAGAGATTATACCATAGCTACCTGTCTGTGGTTTGAGGATAGGGCGGTGAGGTTGGCTGGTATGAGAATAAGCAGCGCGGCAGCTCCCTGTGACACCAGGCGGTGGTAGTGTGAAGGGGTCAGGTCCGCCAGCCTGGCCACCACACACCGCCGACCCACAGACCCGCCATCTACGCCCCGAGCCTCTACGTTTACTAAGCTGCTGCGACTCCCTGTGGGGTTTACAAGTAAGTTATTATACAGTACGGTACTCCGAAGTCCGAACCACTACAATAACTACAGTAAACTGGTGAAACTCCCTGCAATTTCAAATAAGCAGGCTATTAGATTGTATTATAGCCTACTTCAAGAATTTGTCAACAAAACTGAGCAGCAAGCCAGTAACTCCCTAAAGGGTAAGTAAGTTCAATTACTTGGTACCGGTAACCGGTACTTTACAATACCATACAATTGTACCGGTAGCCTACACATTACACAGCCGAACAACAAAATTGGGTAGCCTATCATTCAAATGATTCGAGGACGAGGAACCTTCTGCCGGCCGCTCTGCGTTCGCTTCTTACTTAGCCTAACCGTTTTTATGTTCATCCCTCAACCACCCAGGCCCAGGGCTAGCCTAAATTACTAATTGGCAATTGCTATCATCATAGGCTACAGGTTATTCTGGCTATAATTTCAGCAAGTAACCGTAACCACTGGCAGTGAGATAATTTCAGAAAAACAAACGGTCAAATCAGACGCATAGTGCGGCATAGAGCGTGTGAATATCACCGTGGTAGTCTCCTAAGCTCTCCTTACCTTAGGCCTAAAGGAATTGAATTACCCTACCCTTAGACTATTTGATATTTGATTCAATACTGCTGCACTGCATAGGCTGGGCTAGCCTAGCCACAAACTAAAATAGGCAAGAATGTTAAGTGTGGGTGTACCGCCAGGCGCCAGCCTTGTTTACACTACGCGTAGTGGCGTCGGACATTTCCCATCATGTTCCCGTCTATTTTTACTGCCTTTGGATATAAAAATACGATAATATTTAAGGACACTAGTGCGACGTTATGAGAAACAATTTATTAGGGAAAATAGGCACCAATAGATTCGCCATATTTTTCTCCATAGCCTAGGCTATAGTCCGCATGGAGGATTTTCGTTATCAACAAATTGAAAAATACCCACTTCACAGACAAATACCCGGTACACCAAAAATCTAAGTCAAAGCGGGGGTGTGGGGGTGGCAGCCCCCACCTATAATACTAGGTTAGGTTAGGTTAGGTAAGGTTGTTAGGTTAGGCTAATGTCCTTTCAAAGGGGTATAGGGTAGTAAACACTAGGATAGCCTATACCCGGTCAGAGGTAAGAAGAAGAAGAGTCCTGCAGCAGCAGTAGTCTCCTTGAATGCTACCAAAAATACATTAGCCTAACCAAACAACCTAACCTAACCTAGTATTCATGTAGTAATGACAGGGGGCAAATAGCAGAAAATATAGCGTCGAAATAGACGGGAACGTAGCTGCGAGCGCACATGACGACCGTACGCCCGATCACTACATCCATCCCCTAAAATACTGGCTAGGCTAGAGTTAAAAATTAGGTCATAGGCCTACTGCAGTGACAGGTACCGTAGGATATAGGATAATCTTCAAGCCTCAAGGACACTACATCTGCCTTATTAGAAACAATTTATTAGGGAAAATAGGGACCAATAGACTCGCCATATTTTTCTCATTATAGGCTAGGCTAGTCCGCATGGAGGAATTTCGGGTAAAATTCTAGTTTCACGTAGCCTACACAGGGACAAATGGGAGGCGCCGTTGTAAAGGCATAGCTTCCCGACCAACTATGAAGATCAGGGAAATTGCTGGGTAAAAGACGTAATATAATGATAATAAACTACATTAACGACATTAGCCTAACCTAACAACCTTACCTAACCTAACCTAGTATTATGTAATAGCTATGGTGCCACATATGGGGAGAAAATATTTTTTTTTTTTACAGTAGGCCTAGGTATAATTCCTTATAATGCATTTCCGCCGCTTTGGACATATATAGGAATTAAGTATGGTATATGACAACTCTAAAGTAGCCATATAAATTTATGAGTATGCTGTGAAAGCGAAACTAGTAGAATTAAACCAAATTTAGTTATCGACGCTTGAAAAAACCTGATTTCACAGAAAAATACACAAAAAATCTGTCAAAGATGTCAAATAGCGGGGGTGTGGGGGAG
The DNA here is from genome assembly GCA_037953745.1 of Lithodes maja. Classification (NCBI taxonomy): domain Eukaryota; kingdom Metazoa; phylum Arthropoda; class Malacostraca; order Decapoda; family Lithodidae; genus Lithodes; species Lithodes maja. The sequence goes on from JBAKBP010031824.1 coordinate 8,284, forward strand.
GCAACCCCCACCCATAATACTAGGATAGGTTAGGTAAGGTTGTTAGGTTAGGCTAATGTCCTTTCAAAGGGTAGGCCTAGGCCCTATAGGCTAGTAAACACTAGGATAGCTATATACATGGTCAGAGGTAAGAAGAAGAGTCCTGCTGTAGTCTCCTTGAATGTTACCCGTATAGCCTAGCCTTGGCCTAGCCTAGCCTACTATGAAGGGCACTCCCACTCGAGAGAAAGTGATCTCGAGTCACTGGAGTGGTAGGCCTACTGTGGTGATTCATGGTCCTGGTGACGAGTTAGGGGTTAAATAATGTTACATTAAATACCCACCATGTGCTACACCATGGAGATCATATTGCTGGAGACGATAAACTGTAAACTCTGCGGCGGCGTCCACCGGCATCGGTGACAGCATGATGAGCAGCGGTAGTGCCACCACCAGATAGTACGGTACACTGCTCCTCAGTACCTCCACTAAGTCCTGATCTGACCACATCTTCGTTATTTACACCTCTTCAGGGCCTCACACATATATTGACGGGCTAGGGAGACAGATAATAGAGATATAAGAATGTCCGGTTCCTTGGCACTGACGCTCAGGCACAGAGCAGACGAAACTATAGACGATATAATGTTATGACGGGAGAAAAAAGAAGAGCATCTATGACCTATATTCTTATGATGTCCGATCCCTTTACTACATCAATTTAATATGTCGAAGTACTATTAGAATGCATACGTGTTCTTCTGAAGTGAATACAAAATAACTTTATTAATTCTTATCTCCTTTTGATTATATTATATTTGATTATTTGTTTGCGATAGGAGTTGTAAAAGGTAGTCATCGAGATAAATGTGAGGCTGGAGAAGGATAGTGTGCTAGAAAGGGGTGACTGGACGACTCGGCCCGTGGGACAACTCGGCTCGGACAGCTCGGCCCACTTTTGGACAACTCGGCCGCGACGGCGAGACAACTTGGCCCATTATTTGAGACAGCTCGGCACCATGTTTTGCTATGGGGCAATTTGACGAGACCAGTCAGGATATAGGATGGGGAGAGCTAAGTGGAGGATTTATGGGCGAGGCCATGTATGCAGCACCAAATCCTGTCCAAACTCGCCATCTTTTAGTATTTAGGCTAAACTGTTAGGTTAATTTAAGGTTAGGTTAGGTTAGGTTAAGATAATATAATAGTATAAAGGAAAAAACACGGGGCCGAGCTGTCTCGTTTTTACTGGGCCGAGCTGTCTCGCCGTGGGCCGAGCTGTCCCATGGGCCGAGTAGTCTAGCATTCCTAGAAAGGTAGTTCCTATAGTATGTATTCTGTCAGTGACTGTGCATAGATTAAGTTCATTGAGCTTGTTCACAATTCGAGTTGCTGTTGCTGTTGGGGGTCCAGGGCCACTCGAGTACGTCACCGCACCCACTCCAGCTCTTCCTTCGTAGAGGTGGAGATGTTGATGACTACAGGTGCCTAGTTGCTGTGAGAAAGCTGCAGAAGCATAGAACCACAGCACGTCGCTTCTCATCAGAGGCTCCCTGACCTCCGAGGATCACTGACAGCGAGAGCGAGGCGACTCCGAGGAGTCGAAAGTGGCCTTCGAGGATAGACCGCTCCATGTAGAAGCGAGGACAGCTCAACACATAGTGCTCATGTGGGGATCGGTTTTTACACCATACCCGAAAGAGGATTTATGGAGCTCCGATCTTACTCTCAACCATCTGAACAATTTAACCAGCACACCTAAACTTCGTTAAATGCGGAAATAGCCTCACGAAAATATCATGCCCTGGTGGGGGCACGAACTCTCGACCCTTGGGTGTGAGGCAGGTACCTTACCAGTTAGACCAATAGAGATATCCCTCTTGGCCTGTTCGGCTCAGGGTATTTCCGCATCCGAGGTTTGTTTAGGCTAGCCTATTTTCACTGACTTTACACTACTTCACCTTCCGGGAAGCGAAAGCTCCGAACAGAGAGGAACAAGCTTGAGCCGAATCGACCGAGAGTCCGTCGGAGAGATGAACGGGAATAGTGAGTCAACTTCACTGAGCGATGCTACACGCACCTACAAACTGCCCAGTTGGCAACTCGCTTGGGCGGCTGGCAACTCCACAACCCAACCCAATCGAGTCTCACAACACTCCCTGCTCTCTCCTATCCTCTTCCTTGTCCTGTGGGGATCGGTTTTTACACCATACCCGAAAGAGGATTTATGGAGCTCCGATCTTACTCTCAACCATCTGAACAATTTTACCAACACACCTAAACTTCGTTAAATGCAGAAATAGCCTCACGAAAATATCATGCCCTGGTGGGGACACGAACTCTCGACCCTTGGGTGTGAGGCAGACACCTTATCAGTTAGACCAATAGAGATGTCCCTCTTGGCCTGTTCGGCTCAGGGTATTTCCGCATCCGAGGTTTGTTTAGGCTAGCCTATTTTCACTGACTTTACACTCAATCGTCTCTGGTTGACCACACCGTGGGGATCGGTTTTTACACCATACCCGAAAGAGGATTTATGGAGCTCCGATCTTACTCTCAACCATCTGAACAATTTTACCAACACACCTAAACTTCATTAAATGCGGAAATAGCCTCACGAAAATATCATGCCCTGGTGGGGGCACGAACTCTCGACCCTTGGGTGTGAGGCAGACACCTTACCAGTTAGACCAATAGAAATATCCCACTTGGCCTGTTCGGCTCAGGGTATTTGCGCATCCGAGGTCTGTTTAGGCTAGCCTATTTTCACTGACTTTACAACACCACCGGCATGCATCACTACGTCTACCCAGGATTCTCAAACACTGCAGCTGAGGTGGCCAGAGAGCGTGGTATGGCCGATGAGTAGGCTGGCCAGTGTCCGTACGTCCAGACAGCGGAGCTTAATTGTTTCTCGCCCAGGGTTGGGGAGACGAGTCCTCCCGATAGGTGCCGAGGGTAGTGGCTGGCAATGAAAGTCTGAGGGTAGCATTCCATTGGGCAAAACATGACCGACGAACGCACCATCTGATGGGACCGCAGATCAGCATCCAATCTCTCACATGACGTCAAAGAATGAGCTGTGGCCGCACTCCTATCTGCTATGTGATTCCCCCTAATCCCGCAGTGAGATGGAATCCATTGTAAATGCACTGGCCATGATGTGACTGAGAGTTGAAATATTAGCAACTGAACCCTATAAACCAGAACCGGCGGCCCACTGCAGGCATATGGGCGGCCAGAGGCGGCTGAGTGTGGGCAACCTTCCTTCATCGGCACGCTGCAGGGACTCCGGTGTGCTAGCACTAATTAACCTCTGAAGTGCGCACGGGGGTAAATGAAAACCTCCCCCTGTGCTGACGTATTTGAGGTTTTTCGTCACTAAAATATTCATTGTACCATTAATAGCATTAATAATTATCCATATGCGCCTATTATGGGTTGATTATAAAGGTATTAACCTGAAACAACAATAAAACGAGTGAAAACAGCGTTTGGATGGTCAAAATCGGAGATATAGCCCGCGAGTTGTATAATGTATGGGTGAGGCAAGCTACCTTCCCGCCCATTTTCCCCAAGGCCACTGCGACACAGTCGATCGATACTCTCTCTCTCTCTCTTGCACTCGATGGCCATCAGTGATGACAACACCCTGCTTGCAACTCGCTAATGTTAGCACGAAAATATACCTCAGAATAAGGGAATAATAGGGAAAATAGGTGATAACTGAGGAATAGGAGGAAAGTGGGGAAGGAGGGGAGGTAGAGGACTGAGATTTTGCATGGCCCAGGGGCCAAACAAAAATAAAACAATAAAAAAATAAAAATAAAAAAAATATTTTTTTTTCGATGTAAAAAGTTGATTTTTAGTTTTACTTACTCAGGAGAGTCTTCCCGCAGTCCGCCGGGGGAACTCTTATGAGTCTCCCGGCAGCTCCCGGGTTAAAGCCCATTAAATGAATACACAAATGAAATTTCTGTAGTTTTCTTCATTATACGGTCTTTAACTTTATTTTCGAACATGATTCTTAACTCAGAAAAACATAATGTGCAAATTTTAAGATTACGGTATCTTTCTTGAAAATGTCATAAGTCCAACAGGGTAGTGGTTAATTGATATACAAATGGAATTACATATTATTTATACTTAATATGTTATTGTGTTTACCCTTTTAAACACAATTAGGAGCTCAGAATATTCAAGTAAACATTTTATATGTTCAGTATACATTGATCTGAACATCAACCTAAATGGATATATTTACATAAAGAAAATCGCAAGAGCTCACTAACATTTGTCAGTAGCTGTACAATCTACATGCTCAAATATAAAATACAACCTATAAGTTTGATAATGGAAACACCAAAATGGCGCCCATATATAAAGATGGTCACACTCTTTGTATACAAGAGACTGGATTTCTCAAAAAGAGTCTCTAGTCCTGACGCGATTCTTGACTTACAGTGTGCTGTCTTAATAATCCAATAAGATTGATAGCCTCTGAAGTCTTATTTTAACCAACATATCTTACTACAGGATCTCTTTACCACACTGTCTGAAACTCCAGTATGCTCCTTCAACGAAGACAACATTTGTGTTCAGTATTTTTTATTTTCAAGTCATTGGGATTTCCCTTGTCGTGGTTGAGAATAATGGTGGTATTCTGCCAGGCTTTAGGAACCTTTCATTACATTACATTAATGAAGGCAACGCACCAGGCGACAAAGGCCATATGGCACGAAATAGGTAAAGACGGGAAGGAAGTTAACTAAATATCATCGAGAACTCGAACATGATGAAGGAAGGACATAATACGGGAGATAGAAAACGAGGGAGATTCAGAAAGAAAATCTGCAAGACATGGCGGCCGGCGGAGGAAAGCCAGAAAAGGGAAGAAACGCGTGCGGGCAACGGAAAATAAGGGGCAATCGAGGAAAATATGGGAGACAGAAAGCTGAACGGTACAGCGCGAGCAAAGAGTCGGAGGAGAACGGGACATTAAAAACGAATGGGTAAGTCTGGTGTGGCCAATGCGGAGACGGGCCAAAGCCGTCTCCCATCGGCGATTACGGTGGGAGGGATCAGACCACCCAGAAACGGACGGTTTGACAGAACGAAGTTTATTAACGGAGATAGCGGACCACTGAGTCTGCCACCTCGACCAAAGAAACCTGGACAAGGCAGGGAAGAAATCAGAGGCCGGGACAGCAAGTGAGGAGCGGGTACCCCGCACGGCAGCAGAACGAGCAAGGCAATCAACCCGCTCATTACCGCAAACGCCAACGTGACTGGGAACCCAGCAAAAACGTACAAGCTTTTTGCGGACGGAAAGGCGGAAAAGCCATTCCTGAATGGAAAGAACTAAAGGGTGTAGAGCAGGGGAGGACTGTAAGATAAGTAGAGCACTGAGAGAATCAGAGAACAAAGTAAAGGACGAGGAGGGGAAGGAACACATAAAACGGAGGGCAATAAAAATAGCATAAAGTTCAGCAGTTAATATACTGGCAACGGGAGGTAAAGAATATTGATACGAGCAAGTGGGAAAAAGGACGGCAAACCCCACGCCTACCGACGTCTTGGAGCCATCAGTAAACACAGGAGTGGTTGTAGCGTGAAGAGAGAGGTGATCTAAGAAACGAGACCGAAGAACGAGGGGAGAAGTAGAGGACTTGGAACAAGGGAGGATGGAAGGGCAAACCGAAGGACGAGGGAAAAGCCAGGGGGGAAAAGAGCAAAAGCGGAAAGGGAGGACGTTAGAAACAGGGAAAGAGCACGATGCGAGCAGCGAGAGCATGCGGACAGAAAACGGAGAACCAAGACGGGGGTGAGACGAAAAAGTAGCAACGACCGAAGGGGGAAGGGAAAGAAATGAAGATGGGAATTGTTGAAGGCGAGCGTAAGAACGAAGGGACAGGAGAGCCCGACGGCGATAAAGAGAAGGGAAACCAGACTCAGCATAGAGGCTTTCAACAGGAGAGGAACGAAAAGCACCAAGAGCAAGACGAAGACCAGAGTGATGAACAGAATCAAGAGCATGGAGAACAGAATCAGAGGCTGAAGAGTAAACTTGACAGCCATAATCCAACTTAGAGAGGACAAGAACCGTATGAAGCCGAAGAAGAAGTGCTCGATCAGCACCCCAAGTGAGGTGGGACAAGGACTGAAGAAGGCGGAGGCGGAGTAAGGCAGCAACCTTGAGAGAAGAAACATGAGCGGACCAATTAAGACGAGAATCAAAAGTAAGACCCAAAAAAGTAGTAGAGGAACGATAAGGGAGGGCAGTACCATAAAGAGTAAGAGGAGGATGAGGAATAGAATGGCAACGAGTAAAGGACATCGCGCAGGATTTGGAGGTGGAAAAACGGAACCCGTGGTGGGTTGCCCATGAAGAAACAGCCAGAATAGCGGATTGGATAAGAAGACGTAAAGCAGCAATATCTGAGTCGGCTGCGTAAATCGCAAAGTCGTCGACATACAAGGAAGACCGAACCCCGACAGGAAGAGAAGACACGATACCGTTGATAGCAATGAGAAAAAGGATGGTACTCAGGACACAACCCTGAGGGACACCTTCCAACTGAGGGTAAAGACGAGATAAGTGGGAAGCGACTCTGACACGAAAGGACCGAGAAGAAAGAAAATTCTGAATAAAGACTCCTAGATTACCGTAAATGCCACAAGAACGGAGCCGACGCAAAATGTGGTACTTCCAGGTAGAATCATAGGCTTTTTCGAGATCGAAAAAAACAGCAATGACAGTTTGACGACGAGCAAAAGCTGTCCTGATATAAGATTCCAAGCGAATGAGGGGGTCAAGCGTACTACGAGCACGTCTGAACCCGAACTGGGAAGAAGACAACAAATGGCGCGACTCAAGAATCCACATGAGACGAGCGTTAATCATACGTTCAAAGAGTTTACACAGGCAACTGGTAAGGACAATAGGGCGATAGTCCTGTGGGGAGAACCCAGACTTGCCAGGTTTAAGAAAAGGGATGGTCAGGGCAGTACTCCAAGAGGGAGGGAAAACACCAGAAGACCAAATCTTGTTATAGAGAGCTAACAAGAAGACCAGAGCTTGCGAGGAAAGATGTTTGAGCATGAGATAATGGATACCATCAGGACCCTCTGAAGTGTTCTTACAGGCACGGAGAGCGGTGCGTAACTCAGATGAGGAAAAAGGAGCATTATAGGATTCGTCAGAGGAAAGACTAAAAGTAATTGGAGTACTTTCCGCAACGACTTTAAGCGAGTGAAACTCAGCAGAGAGGTGAGAACCACTACTAACTGAGCTAAAGTACGAGCCCAATCGATTAGCAATTGTTTCGGAGTCTGCCACAGAAACACCATCAATGCGGAGGACTGGAGCACGGAAGGGAAGATGTTTACCAGAGATCTTACGAATACGTTTCCAAACCGAAGCGACAGGAGTGCGAGACGTAAGAGAAGAAACATAGGACTCCCAACTCCGGCGTTTAGCGGCTTTGGTAGTACGACGGAAAAGAGCAGACGCACGGCGAAAGAGAAAAAATGACTCCTGAGAAGCAGGGGTGAGACGCTTACGGCGAAAACTCTTCCAAGCCGCCCGTTTAACCCGGAGGGCCCTGGAACACTCAGGAGACCACCAAGGGACGCATTTAGACGAGAAAGGGCGAGATGTCCGGGGAACGGACGTCAAAGCAGCACCGAAAACCAGATCCAGAAAAAACGAGAGCATGACACGGACCGATGAGAAAGGAGGAGGAAGCAAAGAAGGAACAGTAAGGGAAGCGAAAGAAGACCAGTCCGCCCGCTGGAAGCACCAACGAGGGGAGTTAGGAGTAGGAGAGTAGGTAGTCAGAGAAAGGAGAATGGGAAAATGGTCGGAATTGTGAGAATTCTCGAGAACTGACCAATGAAAATCAAGGGAAACGGAAGGGGAACACAGGGAAAGATCGATACAGGAAAACGTACGAGTCCGAGCATCAAAATGAGTAGGAGCACCAGAATTAAGGATAAAAAGATTACGGGCCGAGAGAAAAGGTTCAAGCCGACGACCCCGGGGCGAAATAACATTGTCACCCCACAAGGTGTGCCGACCATTAAAATCACCAAGGACTAAGAATGGAGTGGGCAACTTAGATAAAATCCCGGAGAATTCGGTAAAATCGATGGGAAGAGAAGGCGACAAATACACAGAAACCACTGTGAACCAGCGGTCAAGATAGACTCTAGCAAAGGTGCAAGGGAAATGAGTAGAAAAGGACAGCTCTTCAAAAGGGACAGAACGATGAATAAGAAGACAAGTATCATAGAGAGAGTGGGGAGAACTATAAAAAGAGTAATGAGGAAAGGGAACAGGAGGAGAGAAAAGACGAGTCTCCTGAAGACAAACGACCTTAGGGGAGTGAAGAGAAAGAAGAAAACGTAAGTCAATCCTTTGAGCATTAAGACTACGAAGATTCCACTGCAAAATGGACATAATTAAAGAAAAAGAAAAAAGAAACTAAGAGGAGACAAAGGACGAAAAAACAACGAAAACAGACAAAAGAAAACCATAAAAGGAGGCAAAAGCCACCGAAAATAAGAACGCACAGAAAAAGAGGAAGGACACACATAGAAGGAAAGAAATATACACAAAGAACAATAAAGGTAAAACACACACACTTATGTACAACTAAGAAAAGGCGAATGAGGAGAACGTGGAGAATTAAAAGGAGGCAAAAGCCAACAAAAAAAGAAAGGGAAGAATACACACTTATGCACAACAATGAAAAGTCGGATGGGCGAACGGGGAGACAGATAAAGACAAATAATGAGAAAGGGAAAAATACACACTTATGTACAACAATGAAGAGGTGGATGGGTTAACGGGGAGACAGAAGAGAAGGAGGCAGAGGGGAGGACCGAAAACCGGGGGGCATAGGGAGGCTTGACAGCGAAAGAGAAGAAGAAAGAGGAGGGCCAGAGTGAGAGGAGGGAAGGGCAGAGGACGAAAGAGAGACAGAAGGAAGAGAAGAAGGTTGGGAAGGGGTAGAGACGGAAGAGGGGGGGACAGGGGAAGGAGGAGGCGGTTGAGGGGTAAGGGGCAGTGTAGAGGGGACGGGATGAATGTCAGCTGAAACGGTAAGAGGCGGGGGACGAGAAGAATCGAGAAAGGCTCGAATCTTGGGAATGGACTCAAAGGACATGTTTAAGACAGAGGGAGGGCGAAGGCAGGAAGAAGAAGAAAGAGATAGAGAGGAGGAGGAAGGAGGGGTGGAGGAAGGAGGCAACCTCTTTTTCTTCTTCTCACCGGGACTCGGACTCCGGACAGTACGGTGGAAGTCCCTGCGTTTAGAAGAGGAGTGGGGAGAGGGAGAACGGGAGGTACGGGAAGGAATTTTGGAAATCCGTTTGGTAGAGACAGGAGACCGGAAGGAAAGGGAACCACGAGACGAGGGAGGAGGAGAACGAGAGGAAGGCTTGGGATGGGACCGCTGGCGGGTGGGGCGTTGAGCCAAACCAGAAGAAGAGGGGCGAGGGCGAGGAGAGGAAACGGAAGTAGGAGTAGAAGAGTCAAGCACAGAGAAAGAGTTAGACAAAGGGATAGAAGACGAAGAGACAGTAAGAGGAGGAGTGGAGACAGAAGAAACCGAAGGCGTAGAAGGAAGGGAAGAAGGGATAGAGAGCGGAACAGAGGAAGGAGAGGAAGAGGAGGACGAGGACAAGGGAAGCGGAACGGAGGGAGTGGAAGAAGAGACGGGAGGGTGAGAGAGAAGTGCAGAAATCGGACGAGGTGAGAAGCCCAGGCGAAGAGCTTCCTTACGGGCAGCAGAGTGAGTAAGGCCTTGTTTTGCTTTAAGAATTGTAACCTCAGATTCAAATTTGTAAACGGGGCAATCATGGGAATAGGCAGGATGGGAGGCTTTACAGTTGAGGCAGCAGGGGGTCGGAGACGGGCATGCATCAGCAATATGGCCAGGTTGCGCACAGTACGGGCATGTAGGATAGTCGGGGTTGAGAGAGCGACAGTATTTCATGGGATGGCCAAAACGCCAGCAACCCCTGCACTGCTGAGGGCGGGGAAGGGATTCTAAGACGTCGATGCGAGTACCACCGACAATAACGTGAGAAGGGAGAATATTACCATCGAACGTTATTTTAGCAATATTAGAGGGATAGCGGCGATTGTGGCGAGGTTGGATGGTGTAACAGACAATATTAATTACAACATGGTCTTGAGCAACAACGGCCTTCCCAATAAGGTCGGCACAATCTTTGAAGTCCCGATCACCGAGTTGGATATAAGAAGGGATCAGGACAGTACCTGTGCACGAGTTCATTCTTTGGTCTTTAAAAGCAGGGATGGGAGTACCGTTGGGATCTGCAAAGGCCGCCATAGCAGCAGCCTGACTCTCGGTTTGCACTGTAACTAGACGGGAATGATCATGACGAGAGTGGAAAGTGACATCCTTGCCCACCCTCTGAAGGAGACTGAGGTGGAACAGAAGGTCATCTCCGGCAAGAGGGGCTGAGGCGGGGATAGAAAAGAATTTAACAAAATCGGCAGGGGCAAAGAGATCGGAGAGAGGAAGAATAGAAGAACGAGGGCGAGCAGAAGAAGAAACTGAAGTAGATGGAACCGAAGGCGAAGGAACTGAAGAAGAAGAAAAAGAAGGAGAATATGGTTCGAAAGTGACGATGTGAGATGAGGAAGCAATGGAGGAAGGAAGAGTGGCAGATGCAGTAGAAGGGATAGCAAACGACGGAAGAGAAGAGGGCGGAACTGGCGGAGCGGGGAGGGATATGGAAGAGGAAGCTTGAGAAGAAAGAGCAGGCTGAACTAATGAAGAATCGGAAAGAGAGGTGACACACTCCATGTCGACCAAAGCCGAAGCCGAGGAAGGCGCCGGAGAGCGGTCAATGAGGAGAGAGTCAGAGGTTTGAGCCGGTACGGGACGAGTAGGTACGGATGCGTCTAGGGCGGAAGCCCCAGAGAGTTGAGAAAGGTCAGGTGGAGAGTCCGTGAGATCGCGTGGGACGGGGACAGGGTGCGCCTTAGCTTGGTCCGGGGTAGTGGGGTTGGATGGACGGACCATGATGACCCAAGTTGTTTTTACTATTCTAATTTCGGTTTGTCGGAAAACGAAAAAGGAAAGAAAAACTAACCAAGGGGAAGAAAAAGAAAGAAAAAGAAAAGAAAAACAGAAACAAAGCAAAAATAAAGAGCGTACCAGAAGAGCTAACAGAGCCCCCCGTCGCGAGGCAGGAAGCTCCGACCCCCACACCGACGGCACAAACAGGGGCAGGACCTAGGGGGTTCATCCCCATACCCTACCCCCCTAGACAAGGGGGGATAGCACCACTACGTACAGAGAGGCCTAGCTTAGGCAAAACCGCTATACTGGGACTGAGGGCAAAATGAATTGCAAACATCCCCAATCTGTACGTAATGGAGGGCAGCCGGACAGAAGCCAGGAAACCCACCAGGAAGGTAGACCGGACCCCCGGAAACCGAGACCGGGCCTCACTGATGGGCGGTCCATGGAGTGACAGCACGGGCGACCGCGCCGCCGCCCCCGGTACCAACCCCCACGTGCAGTGAGCTAGCTGCCACCGCCCCTGTAAACGGGTAGGAGTCAGAACTCCCCACTCAGCGAGGGAAGGCGTCTAGAGCCTAGCCGGCACAATTTAGTGAAAAAGGAGGAGGAAACCCTCCGCAAAGCGAGGTCAAAATCGGGAACCAGAAAAACGCCGTCACCGGAAGGTTCCGCTTATCCCAAAGACGACGGGGGGGTACTTCGTCCACGACGCCGCTGTAATCCTTGCTCCGAAGAGTGGATGACAGCGACCCCGATTCGAGCCCCGCCACCACGACAAGGTGGCCCCCCAACGGCGGGGTAGGAACCTTTCAACAATAGGCATTTTGTGTATAATTTGGCTGGCTTATATAGGGAACCGTAACTGCCTTTTACTCAAAGAAATTCACGTATATTCAACGATGATACAAAGTTAAAATCTAATACAACTGCCTCTAACCATACCTAGGCCTATACAGATTCACAGTACAGTTTTGAGTATCAATATGATTACAGCTAATATTTTCAAGTATTACATTAACTGTAAACTAGCCACTTAAGTATTATAGTTGTAACTTTGCCTTCATCAAAGATACATACTTTGTGTTTACATAAGTTTCAGAAAATAAACATTGGTATCAACATCCATTTTTAATACGAATATTGGTCTGTCCTCAACTTTTGCACCAATTAATTAAAGCTTGATATATATATTTGCAGTCTGCTATTATATTAATAAAGGGAATAATACACAATAATACATTTTGCTTTATTAGGTAACTGGAAAACTCATTACATTGGTATAAGAAGGATTCTAAAACCAAAATTAATAAGACAGTTTCGATGTTTGTGTGTAAATGCGTGTGTGAAGTTTGATAGTGTGTACTGTGTTAGCATGTACGCGGACTTTTAACTAAATTTGATGGACAAAATTAATAGTGCATGCAGTACACTATCAAATATTATGGGTGTAAAGAAGGCATGGAAAGAGTAATTAAAGTGTCCATAATAATTTGCCTTCATAACAGTATATTGGTAGTACTTATCCCATCTAATATAAGGATAGACAGGTAAATTATGATCAATATACCCAAGAATATCTATATACCTTTTTTATACTCTGATTTTGGATAGTGTATGCTGTTGATTATTGGTGAAAGCTACCCTCTAAAGTAACTTGGTATTCAGGGACATTCTAAGTGTCTAAATCTAGCTATAAACATTTACTTTGGAAGAGGTACTGTACTAGAATGCAAAAATAAAATATCTTCCCGTTGCTCATTAGAATTTATTTATGACTATGGAAGAAAGGCCATAAGCTCGTGTGTGTTAAAAGTAGGTTTAACCCTTTTAGTAAACCATGGCATTCCACTTCTATTCTGGATAATATTTGACTATGTTGTGGAGCTAAGGAATGAGTTTGTAGGAATCAAAGGGGTTAAAAACTATAATTTAACCCTCTAACGCCCACAAAGTTTTCATAGGCAAAATACAATCGTCTAATGATAGCACAATAGCATGAATGGAGTGAGCGTATACTAGAAGTGTTAATATGTTAGTTTGATTGGTAGCACAGATGGTATGTAGCTGGCTCGACGTCCAGATGTTTAGATGTGGAAGCGCCACTTGCCGGTAGCTCCCCAGCCTGTGCAGTAGCCGATATGGGTCACCTGGAAAGAGATAATTGGTATGCAGTCAAAGTCAATGTCTATTAAGGAACACCCCCTTCTTAACATTAATCATCCATGACAAACCCCAATGTACTTTAATAAACTTATAAAATCATATGGTCATCCTGGGATTCGAACTCGGGACATCATACCCAGAACATGAGAATCTAAACCATTACACCAGCAAAACAGTCAGGCAAAGCCAAATTAGCTTCATAATAATATGATATAAAGTTTAAGTGGAGAAATATACCAAGCATTATAATATATTGCATTGAACATAGAACATGACTAATGAAAGCGCATCTCCAAGGAGATGCGGCTTTATAATACAGACACATGTAGACAGACTAGCACCTCCAGGACCAATACAAATAGTGGAATTACCAATTACCCCTTGTGGATTCCAACATTTATGGGAAATTTCACTCCGAACAACTTTCACTCCTAATGCCATTCGTGAACCCCCACATTAATTATCACACAAACTACTGGGGGTCGACAAACTAAGCATCTGTAAGAAGTTCCATTTACAGCCAATAAATGCTTAGTTTTGCAACCACCAGGTGATTCGGTTTCACACAGTGGCAGGTTGAGGGAACAAACTCTGTCATTGATAGTAAAAGGTTCATTAGTCCCCAACTGTACCGGGACGTCCTTACCTTCCATGGCTCAGGGTCGGTCCACTCCATGAAGGGGTCTGTGTCCTTGTAACCGACCTTGATGTGGCCGTTCCTGTAGGAGACGTGGAACTTGCGCTCCTCCTCACAGCACACTGCGTCGGGCGTTTCCACCTTCACTAGATCAACGCCTGCGGGAGGGACCACAGTTAGTAAATAGCATGAGTAGGAAGAAAGGTAGACAAGTGAAAGTGATTAACTGAGGGAAATTTGAGGATAATTTTAAGTAATATTTAGTCCGCTTCAGAACCGATCTATCCCAGTTTTCAGTAATTATTAGTCCACTTCAGAACCGGTCTATCTCAGAGGGGTCAATGACAGCCTAGGTAGGCCTACAGCTTGGTGAGAAGTTATTGTGTTACGATATTGATCTAGTGGATTGGCTGTGGTTGTGTATGTGGTCTGTAACCAAAGTAGCCACTAGCACTGATGTGACTAGTCCACCCCACAGCAGTAATATGTTGGTAGAGTTGATGTTCGAGATCGAATGTGGCTCCTCTAGCACACAAAACAATAGGGCTGCCCATTGGAGTATAATTGCTTCAAAAGTGGGGATACTGATCAGCAATAACGTCTAAATATACTAAAGATTGGCAGAGAGAACATTTTTAAGATAAAATGAACAAGACTCCTCGTATACTGCAAAGGTTCAAATGATTGAAGGAAACATTGAAGTTCAGGAAATACAATTACATTATATGTTACAGGGAGAGCTTGATTTAAGTTCAGCATAATTACAGAACAGAGAACGCTAGAAAATAATAACGCTAACTTTTAATAATCCTACCGTCCATGTTACTCCATTTCAATTAAGCGCATATTTCATACAAGATGCCTGCATCATGCCATGGGCTTAAAATTTAATATTTATAAATAACCATGCTAATACTATGCTTGACAAAATTAAAATCTCGGTAAAGAATTACTGCAAAGTTATAACGATCGAGTCTATACTGTGTTCATTCTAGGTTGGGCAGAAATCGTAACCCATAACCTCTCATAACTCAAAAAGGACGAGAGTAATCGAGCTACTTTTTCAACCAAATATGAAGACGTGGCTAGGGAATAGGTGTGTAAATTGACAGCTCATTTGCTCTAGCCCTATTTTAGTTACTGAGGTTATAGGTTACGATGTCTGTCCAACCTAGAATGAACGGACTAATAATATAGGTAAAGTATTGATAGTTCGTGCCCGAAACCAGATTGTTGGTCATTGACCAGTTTTTTGTTCTCTATCCATGTTATCTATATTTCTGCCAAATATCAATTAAGTTCATTAATTAATGCATAAAATATATATTTCGTATGCGTAAAGAGCAGTGGTGATCAGAGTTGATCATGCAGATTTGCATCCAAAAAGGCATCAGTATTCCATTATACAGCGTACTATTTACAAAAAAAAAACGACCATACATATATACAGTATAATATATTATATACATATATATATATATATATATATATATATATATATATATATATATATATATATATATATATATATATATATATATATATATATATATATATAAAAAGGATATAAATACAGCCCACCTCTGATCCCTAACAATAAGATAGAGAACAACAAAGTGGATCATTCATCACAGCCCTTCATCTTCGCAGGTCAAATGCTACCATGCCATAAACTTTACCTTTATCATGTCCCTCTGTTGGTGTAGCATTGGGGGAGAAAAAATCATTAGTATCAGTACTTAAATATACTATAGGTAGCGCTAGCGAACTTGATAATAATCTTGACCCCTTAACTTCTTACAACTCTAAATTAATTAAAGCAAT
>JBAKBP010031825.1:0-23944 GCA_037953745.1 Lithodes maja
CTGCATCATATTTACGCCAATTATTTTCTATCTATCTATATACTCTGGCACATATCCCTTGTTTTGTTTGAGGGTGGCCGACTAGAGACAGAGCCATTCTTTTAAATTAACATATTTGACACATAAACAATTATCAAAATATGTGAGTAACGAAGATGAGGACATGGCAATTTACTACCAAGTGCAACCACACAGATTTTAGATATTTCCCTAGATATACGAATAGATAGATAGAAATAGGATAGATCTATTACAAAGCTTGGAGTCCGGCTGGGAGTATATAAACATTTATTAACTCATGTGTATTTGTGAGATATAGGCTACTCGACCAATATATAAAGCCAAAGACACGAATGAAGGATAAAAGAACCTATAACCTTATAACCAGATAGCCAGAGTAGGGAAAGGAACAGAGAACGTGTTAGCCTGGGGTTTATATTCAAGGTCACACACACACACACACACACACACACACACACACACACACACACACACAAGTGGATGAGTGTGCATGTGTTCATATGCTTGTGTGTTTGTGTATGTGAGTGGTTTGGTCTTTGTTTACCTTTATAGTTTGAATAAGGGGATATATATGTGTGTGTGTGTGTGTGTGTGTGTGTGTGTGTGTGTGTGTGTGTGTGTGTGTGTGTGTGTGTGTGTGTGTGGTTGTGAGTGGATTGTTCTTTGTTTACCTTTATAGTGAGAGAGAGAGAGAGAGAGAGAGAGAGAGAGAGAGAGAGAGAGAGAGAGAGAGAGAGAGAGAGAGTGTAGGTGTAGGTGTACATTATGTATATACCTTCATGTGTCCGTATTTGGCGTGTGTGTGCGGGAGTGTGTGTGTGTGTGTGTGTGTGTGTGTGTGTGTGTGTGTGTGTGTGTGTGTGTGTGTGTGTGTGTGTGTGTGTGTGTGTGTGTGTGAGGCTAGGGTATCAATTCATATACCAACAACATGTATTATTCCCAGTAAACAAATAAATTAATCGAAATGAATAAATTAAGACAAATACAATACATAAATGTACAATATACTCGTGTCAAACCCGAATACAAACCGGTTTAAAGCTTTCCCTAATTTGGGATTGTATGCAACCTCCCAACAATAGCCAGTTTCCCAGTCCCTTGTTCCTAACCCACCACAGAACATACACTCTTCTGTATTGTTGGGGGGGTTTCTATCAGAGATATTTCAAAGGCGGTATGATAGTATTAAGGGGAGACGGACCGTTGTTTTTGTTTTCTTTATTAATTCATTTATTCCTTTATTTTTTTTTTCGCTAGACCTCCATCAAGCTTAGAAAAACACCCCCTAGACCCCCCTTCAAGATACATTTTTCGATAGAAAAATGTACCGGCCCAAGGCCGGTTTCTCTTAAAATTTCAGGCTCGCTATCGCTCGCCAGGAAATAATCGACACCTAAATGGCACGAAAAGTGTTAAAATTGACAACAAAATGTGGCAAAAGGTGTTAAAATCGCCAAATTAATGGACCGAACGTCTTATAATTTCAAAACATATGGGGCTTAACACGAGGGAGAAAGGGCACCAGAAAAACGATCCATCTCCCCTTAACCTCAACAGTCCAACAACCTCACCTTAAGTAGACCTTCAAAATTCGAATGTCTATATCCATAAGGTATTATATAGGAGTTGTTACTATGGAGATTAATTTACTTTTACCTCCCTACACACACACACACACACACACACATTACACACACACACACACACACACACACACATTACACACACACACACACACATTACACACACATTACACACACACACACACACACACACACACACACACACACACACACACACACACACAACAGCCTATACCTTCACATCCCAATAATTCAGAAGGGGAGGAATATGTAAAGGACAACAAATGAATGAAACAAAGTCAAGTGTGCAAAAGAAGAGAGGAGAGTGTGGCTTAATACTGTATATTGTATAAGAAGAGACATGGGAGAGGGGACCAGAGACCCTACAATAACAAAGATCGGCCAACTTCCGCCATATTGGTGCCACTGGTGTAACAATTCACTCTTAACACGCATATAGGTGCTACTGGTGTCATCAGCTCCATTTTACACACATATAATTCCACGGCCACAAGTATCTATCTATCTATTGCCGGACGTTATGATCCCCAGTGGCCACAAACGAAACGGCCCCATGCACCTCTGTCCCCAGTCAGTCGACGCCCCTCCTCCCATCCAGCACCGCCTACACTCCATTCTTCCACCTCTCATTCGGTCTACCTCTCCCTCTCTGTCCTTCCACCTCGCTCTTGTACACTCTCTTAGTCATTCTTTCGCTTCCCATACATTCCACATGGCCGAACCAACTCAAGGTGTTCCTTTTCACATTTGTCAGCACATCTACATCCACACCACACATCTCTCTTACTTCCTCATTCGTCTGTCTATCCCTCCATGTAACTCCGCACACACTTCTCAAGTAACTCAATTCCACCTCTCTCACTCTTGGATTGAGTCTCTCCACCAAGGTCCATATAGGGATTACCACACTGTCATGCAAGGCTTCTTTACTTCCATGCTGGCCACCCTATTTCTTGTTACTGCTTTCAGCATTCCTACAACCCTCTTCCCCTGTTGCACCCTCTCCCGCACTTCTTCATCCATACTCCCATCTTTACTCAACACACTGCCCAAATACTTAAATGAGCTGACATTCTCCATATCCTGACCGTTCCACTTCACCTCACACTCTGTGGCTGCACCCCTTTCAATTAACATTCGGCAATACTGGTAGAGGGTATAATTATACTTTGGTCTTTGTATAATAAATTCTACAAACTCAAAACTAATATATCCTTAAATTTAAATTAAAAATAGAATATCCCCTAAATTCAACATGATCAAAAATAAAATATCCTCGAAATTTTACATGAACAATAAATTCTATAAAACCAAAAATAGCATATCCATCCCTTGCTTGAAAACTATGTCCCCAAAATGGCGACCAAATCCCAAGAAAGTCCGATCTCTCTCTCTCTCTCTCTCTACAAGCTATCTAGAGGGGAAGGGAGAGGGAAGACTATAATCCCATCAGATGCCTATAAATCCACCTACCCCTCTCTAGATTAAAATATTAGAGGGGATGTTGTTTTTCTGCCCCCCCCCCCCCTAACCCTTTTCCTTATGTTTAGCCCCAATAGTTTTGAAATTTTAAGAGGTTCAACCCATTAGTTTGGCGATTTTAAGACCTTTCACCCCATTTCTTTGTCAGTATTAGGGCCTTTCGTGCCATTTAGGTGTAGATTTTTTTCCTGGCGAGCGAAACAAAAATAAAAATGTATCTTGAAGGGGGTTCTAGGGGGTGTTTTCATACGCTTGATGGAGGTCTAGCGAGGACAAAAATTAAATACCGGTACAAAATAAAATACACTGAATATAGACCCCAAAACATACCCCCTACCCCTTTCATTCCATTAAATGCCTATAAATCCCCCTACCCCTCAAGATTACAATATTAAGGTCCATATAATTATAGTCATCCTCTAAGACGCTGTCCCTATTTATTCTTCTTCTTCTTCTTCTTCTTCTTCTTCTCTTCTCCATCATCATCATCGTGTTCTTCTTCTCTTTCTTCTTCTTCATAGTGATAATCATTTACTTTATTTGTCTGTTTTCATGCCTTGTATCAATTTTCTGATTTATTCCGATTCCATCATGTGGTTTTAAATAGTCATAGTGTGTTTTAAATAGTCATAGTGTGTTTTAAATAGTCATAGTGTGTTTTAAATAGTCTCTTTGACCAAACTGCAAGATATCAAGAACTACCGTACTCTTCCATAATTATAAATAGGTCAAGTCTACGAATATTAAGGGGACATGGGCCGGTTTTCTGGACCACTTTCTCCCTCGTCTTTAGCCCCATTAGTTTTCAGATGTTAAGATGTTTGCCCCATTAGTTAAGTCGATTTTAAGACCCTTCGCCCCATTTTTACGCCAATATCTAGACCTTTCGTGCTATATAGGTGTCGATTTTTCCCTGGCGAACGATAGTGAGCCTGTAATGTTAGAAGAACCGGCCTTTGGCCGGGACATTTTCTACCAAAAAATGTACAAATTAATCTAGAAGGGGGATCTAATGGATGTTTTTTAAATTTGATGAAGGTCTAGGGAGGAAACTAGAAAAAATAAGGAATGCATGCAAAAATCGCCCAAAAAGTTAACCATCCCCCTTGATGAGTGGGCTAGACATTATGGTATCCGAGTGTACTCGTGTTGGTAAGTAAATAGGTAGGCAAATAAGTAGACAGACAGACATTACTAATATAATAAGTAGACAGACAGACATTACTAATATAATAAGTAGACAGACAGACATTACTAATATAACGTGTGTTTGTATGTAGCTTCCCTATCATTCCTATACTTCTCCACCCCCAGCCTAACAGATCTTAGCAGATTGGGAGAGAGGTATCCTGACCCGGAACCCACTCACCCCAAGTATATGTGGGAGAGCTGGGCTACCGTAACCATTCGGCCATGAGCGGATACAAATATACCTGGGGTGAGTGGGTTCGAATCCTGGTCAAGATACCTCTCTCCCAACCTGTCCGACTTATCAGTAGAGAACTTAGCAGAGGCTCTATATATATATATATTGAGAATATATCACAAATACACGTGAGCCACTAAATGTTTCTAGTCTCTCAGTGGGGATCGAACCATCGACCATCAGGATGATAGCCGACGCTTTAATCAATTACACCACGGCAGTCTTGTAGACTGCCGTGGTGTAATTGATTAAAGCGTCGGCTATCATCCTGATGGTCGATGGTTCGATCCCCACTGAGAGACTAGAAACATATATATATATATATATATATATATATATATGTTGGTAAGTAGATTAATTGGTAGGCAAATAGATATACGAACAAACATTACTAATATAACATGTGTTTGTATGTACCTATTTTTTTTTAATACAAAAAAAAAAAAAAAAAAACATTGTACCAGTATGTAGCTTCTCTATCATTCCTATTCTTTGCCACCCCCAGCCTAACAGAACTAACCAGACTCTACACTCTATACGGTAATGCAACGAGAGGGCTGCACTGATGAAACAGAATTACATTACAGGAGACCTTTGCTTTTAAGGGGAGGCAGACCGTTTTTCTGGACCCCCTTCTCCCTAATGTTTAGCCCCACTAGTTTTGAGATTATAAGACGTTCGGCCCATTAGTTTAGCGACTTTAACACCTTTCACCCCATTTCTTTGTTAATTTGAAGACCTTTCGTGCCATTTAGGTGTCGATTATTTCCTGGCGAGCGAAAGCGAGCCTGCAATTTTAAGAGGAACCGGGCCTTTGGCCGGAAATTTTTTCTACCGAAAAAATGTACAAAATAATCTTGAAGGGGGGTCTAGGGGGTGTTTTTCTAGCTTGATGGAGGTCTAGGGAGGAAACTAAACAAATAGACCAAACAAACGGTCAGTCTCCCCTTAACTTTCTTGAACCTCTCTCTAGCAAAGCATTTATTTTGTAATCGAGTGGTAAACTTATGACACACACACACACACACACACACACACACAAACACACACACACACACACACACACAGCCCGTAGCCTAGTAGGTAGAGCTTTCGTCTCACACACGAGGGGTCGGGGGTTCAATCCCCGGCCGGGCGGAGACAAATTGGGCTTGTCTCCTTTCATGTGTTAGCCTCAGTTCACCTAGCTGTAAATAGGTACCTGGAATAAGTGGACGACATTGTGACGTACCATCTGGGGTTGGCAAAAATGGTACAAGGCGAGATGGGTATCATATGGTTCACCTAAGCTGATGGCTACCTAAGCCTTCGGGCGAGACGGTACCGTCTATAGTGAGAATGGTACCATACAGATCCACCCTAAGCCTTCGTTTCCGATGTCGCCAATTGGCTAAAATACAGACTACACACACATCCACAGCCATTCCAACGATACATATAACACCTACACATATAGGAGTAACGAGCATGCTCAATCCCGCAATACAACTAGAGTAAGTACAACTAGAGTAAGTACACACACACACACACACACACACACACACACACAGGAGATATCTCATAACAATTCTTGGCCCTGGAGGAAGAGGATATAAAATCATCCTAAATTTAATTACTTGGAACTTGATTTCCTTTCCGTCGTGGTGGTGATTCTCTCTCTCTCTCTCTCTCTCTCTCTCTATATATATATATATATATATATATATATATATATATATATATATATATATATAGAGAGAGAGAGAGAGAGAGAGAGAGAGAGAGAGAGAATCACCACCACGACGGAAAGGAAATCAAGTTCCAAGTAATTAAATTTAGGATGATTTTATATCCTCTTCCTCCAGGGCCAAGAATTGTTATGAGATATCTCCTGTGTGTGTGTGTGTGTGTGTGTGTGTGTGTGTGTGTGTGTGTACTTACTCTAGTTGTACTAGAGTAAGTATACTAGACAAGTATACTTGTCTATATAATTAGACAAGTTTATATATATATATATATATATATATATATATATATATATATATATATATATATAAACTTGTCTAATTATGTGCTCCCCCTCTTTTCTCAAGGCCTACCTATCTATCAATCTATATTTATTTACTCTCTCTCTCTCTTTCACTCACTCACTCA
Organism: Lithodes maja; assembly: GCA_037953745.1. Lineage (NCBI taxonomy): Eukaryota > Metazoa > Arthropoda > Malacostraca > Decapoda > Lithodidae > Lithodes > Lithodes maja. Next base: position 6,667 of record JBAKBP010031825.1, read on the forward strand.
CTCACTCACTCACTTCAATAGTAATTTTCTTCTTCTTACCACATAATAAACTCCTTCTCTCTCTCTGCCTCTCTCTCTCTCTGCCACTCTCTCTCTCCCACACAGCGTCTAGTAATCAGAGGCTCGGGCGTATCTAGGAGAGAAGTTGTTGGCTCAATGGACAAAGTAAGTTGGCCGGAACCGGAAAGGAGAAGTCGAGGGGCCGAACTGTTGAGCCGTGGTGAGAGTGAGAGAGTGAGTACAAAGGAGTACAAAGGAAATCAAGCAACAACAGATCTAGTGACCCTTCTAGGCTGCTTGTCCTCCAAAACACTGAGGATCAAGTGTCCAAACAGTGGTTTAGAGTGGGTAAGGGAACATTGGAAAGGGAACTACTGCCCTGCCACTAACGTGGCAGGACTAGGAAGTTAGTAGGGGACATATGGGTTAGTAACTGAGGGGAGGATAAAGTTATTCATTTACAAACGCAGTCAGTCGCGGGTTTGATGCGAGATATTTGTCTAGGCGGAATTTAAATGAATCAACGGTGCTGCAGTCTATAACGTTTCGGGGAAGCCCATTCCACAAGTTGACAACTCGATTGAAGAAGAAATTCTTAGATTCGTGCGAGTTAAAAGATTTACCAATAATTTTGCAACCGTTTCCCCGTGTGTAATTAGATTGGTCGATAGTGAAGTACTTACTACAGTTCATATTGTCGATGCCTTTGATGATTTTGAACACTTGAATTAAGTCGCCTCTTAATCTGCGCTGGGTTAAAGGAAATAGATTTAATTCTCTAAGACGCTCTTCGTATGGTTTGTTCTTTAGGCTAGGTATCATTTTGGTAACTCTACGTTGAACTCGTTCTAGCTTGTTTATATCTTTTTGGTAATAAGGGCACCAGGATTGAACGCAGTATTCCAGAAGAGGGCGGACTAAGGAATTGTAAAGGGTTAGGATAACTTCTTTGGATTTATGCTCAAATGACCTGCCTATAAAGCCAATTATTTTGTTTGCCTTCTTAACAACTTCTGAACATTGTTGACTCGGTTTTAGGTTACTCGATATTGTTACTCCCAGATCAGTTTCTCTGTTTACATTCTTAAGCTGAGTGCCATTCATCGAATAGTTTGCTTTCTCATTTAGGTATCCGACATGTAGTACTTTACATTTATCCGCATTGAAACTCATTTGCCAAATTTGGGCCCAACATGACAATTTATCTAGATTGTGTTGCATATCGTCAACTTGTTCTTTTGAGAGTACGCTATTTGCAATTTTTGTATCGTCAGCAAATTTTGAGATTGTGCAGGTGAGACCCTCATCTATGTCGTTGATGTAAATTAGAAAGAGAATTGGTCCTAGTACCGATCCCTGGGGTACCCCGCTACTTACATTGGTCCATTTAGATGCCTTACCGTTTATGACTACTCTTTGCTTTCTGTTGTTGAGCCAATTTTCTATCCATTTCAACACACCGTCTTGTATTCCATGCGCTTTTAGTTTTAGCAGTAAACGTTTGTGGGGAACTTTGTCAAAGGCCTTTTGAAAATCAAGGTATATAATATCTACAGCTTTACTCTCATCGTAGAGGTTGAGGATATCGTGGAAGAAGTCTAAGAGGTTTGTTAAACAGGAACGTTTTTTACGAAAGCCGTGTTGAGTATCTTTAAGTATGTTATTTTCCTCTAAGTGATTTACGAGTCTGTCTCGTATGACCGTTTCTAGCATTTTACATACAACTGAGGTTAAGCTAATTGGACGGTAGTTACTGGGTAGGGATTTGCTGCCTTTTTTGAATATCGGTGTTACGTTGGCTAGCTTCCACTGATCAGGCATAGTTCCAGACTGCAAGGATTTATTGAATAGTAATGTCAGTGGTTTGGAGAGCTCATTCTTAGCTTCCTTTAGAACTCTAGGCGAGATTGTATCAGGTCCTGGCGTTTTATTTACTTTGAGTTTATCTAAACAATTCAATACTTCTCTCTCTGTAACGGTGATATTGCTTAGAACATCTGAATTATCAATCTGAATCGGCGATGGTGTAGGGATATCACTGAGATCTTCGGTTGTAAAAACTGATGCAAAGAAGGTATTGAGGGCATTACTCATTTGTACTTCGTCTTTGGTGTATTCTCCTTTTTCATCGACTAACGGTCCAACAGTTGAAGTAACTACTTTTTTCTTTCTGATATAACTATAGAATTCTTTCGGGTTTGTTTTACTTTGATTCGCAATATGTAACTCTAAGGTCTTTTTACTTTGCTTAATTAACTTTTTGGCTTTGCGTCGTAGCTCTACAAATTTCACCCGTTCTTCGTCATTTTGTGAGGATTTTAATCTATCATTAGCAAATTTTTTAGCAAGCAGGCAGTTTGAAATATCTTTATTCCACCATTTGGGCTTATTATTATGGCCTGGACGCCGTATTTTCGATGGTATGCAGTCTTGCACTGCTTTTAGGTAAGTGGTTTCGAATAACTTCCAAGATGTATTTATGTCGTTATTGTTAATTAAAAAGCTCCAGTCAGTTTCTTTAAACATAGCTCTAAGTTTATGGAAGTTTGCTTTCTTGAAATTAGGGACTTTTTCGATGCTACTATTTGGTTCGTTACTAGTAAACTTTAAAGTGAAAGTTATCGTACGATGGTCGCTGTTACTGAATTCATCACCAACAATCAAATTCTCTATCAATTCTTCTTTTGTTGCAAGTACAATGTCAAGAACGTTATTACCACGGGTCGGCGTTCGAACAAATTGATAAAGCGAACTCTCTTGCAAGTTCGTATACAAGTCATGTCCGGAGTGTGAAGTAAGAGTATCGCCCCACTTGGTCACAGGTAAATTAAAGTCGCCAAAAATTACAGTATCTTGTGAGTTACTTACATCTGCAATTTGTTCGTAAATTTCTCGGTCAGTTTGCACTGATTGAGCTGGAGGTCTGTATATTAACGCAAGTATTATTTTTGTACCTTTATTATTCTTTATTAGCACAAAAGATGTGTCGACGTTCACAATTTTAGGTTTTGACACGAGGGTCGGGTTAAGACTTTCTTTGATATAAAATAAAACGCCACCTCCATTTTTATTTATTCGGCTGTTCTCAAACATTACATAACCGGGAAGTGAATACTCTGCTAAAAAGTCTCTATCTTCTGTATTGAGCCAAGATTCTGTTATGCCAATCACATCATAATTTTCTGTAAACACTAGTTCCTCTAAATCTGAAAATTTATTGCGTATGCTACGAGCGTTTGCATAGAAAACCTTTAAAGTTGCGGTTTTAGAACTCGCATTACGTTCTTTCATCGAATTATTGGTTCTGGTCGGATCTACATTTACATTCATGGCTGTCCTCGGTCCTCGGTCGTTATCCCTGACGGTTTTGAATTTGGGTCGTGTTGGTGGAGATTTATCCAAATTCGCGGTTCTTGACGGATTAGTATTTAATTCCTTTGTAGGTTGCCGTCCTCGCTGTCTTCGGTCCTCCTTCCTGGTTGTCCTGTGCTGAGTCGATTTCTTCTCCGAAAATCCTTCACCGCATCGTTGAGAAGACGCCCAAAACGTGCTGCTCCCACCTGGTTCAGATGAACTCCATCGTCCGAAAACAAATAGTCATCGTAGTAGAAATTGTCCCAGGTGTCGACGAATCCCACGTTCTCCTTCCTGCAGAGGTTTGCTAGACAACGATTTGTGCTGGTGGCTATGCTGTAAAATCGGCTCTCTACACCGAGCCGGGGGACGATTCCTGAGACGATGATCCTTGATGACTTCTCCTTAAACGACTTGATCAGCTGCTGGTACTTTAAAAGCAAATCTTCCGACCGGGTTCGCTGCACATCGTTGGATCCAACGTGGATGACGTACATTGTATTAGCAGGGGCCAGCTTTGATACTTCGTCAACTGCTGCAACTACGTCATCCACACCACCACCAGGGATACAAAAACGCTTCCTGGTCTTAGGTGCCCTGGCGCAAAACTCTGTGAGCTGACCACGTATCATCGAGTCTCCCACGAGCCGGACTTCTTCTATTTCCTCTTCGTCATCTGAGTCTGCGAGTATCTGGAAACGGTTTTGACACTCGGTAATCGGTATGTGTTTCCTGGTCTTGGGGCAAACGTTGTTCCTCACGACACGGAAGTTGTCTTGAGGGGGAAGAGAGTCACTATTTGTATCTTGAGTATCGGATACATCAGCTGAAGTGGCTACTGTAGGCGTTGAATTGTTGGCAGTTGACGTTGGGGCGTTGGTGGCTGCTGGAGTTGCGGTGACAATTGAAGAGGGAGGGATAGAGAGAGTGAGATATATAGAGAGAGAGAGAGAGAGAGAGAGAGAGAGAGAGAGAGAGAGAGAGAGAGAGAGAGAGAGAGAGAGAGAGAGAGAGAGAGAGAGAGAGAGAGAGAGAGAGAGAGAGGAGAGAGAGAGAGAGAGGAGAGAGAGAGTGAGTGTGTAGAGAGAAAAAGAGAGAGTAAGAGAGAGAAAGTAAGAGTGAGAGAAAGTAAGAGTGAGAGAAAGTGAGAGTGAGAGAAAGTGAGAGTAAGAATAAGTTAAATCCTGTGCAAGAACAAGAACCAGTTACCGCCTGTACCCCCCAGTAATGTAATTGTGGCTGTCCCTATCTCATGCCTTACCAACTCTCCCATGCTATTTTTGGCCAGGGAGGAACATAACAGAACGAGTGGGAGACTATAAGAAAGGCGGCAAAAGGACTGGACAAAAAGGAGAGATAATTAAATAGATAGGCTAGGTAGATAAAAGAACAGATACAAAGATAATTAAATAGATAGGTAGATAAAAGAACAGATACAAAGATAATTACATAGGTAGGTAGATAAAAGAACAGATACAAAGATAATTAAATAGATAGGTAGATAAAAGAACAGATACAAAGATAATTAAATAGATGGGTAGATAAAAGAACAGATACAAAGATAATTACATAGATAGGTAGATAAAAGAACAGATACAAAGATAATTAAATAGATAGGTAGATAAAAGAACAGATACAAAGATAATTAAATAGATAGGTAGATAAAAGAACAGATACAAAGATAATTAAATAGATAGGTAGATAAAATAACAGATACAAAGATAATTAAATAGATAGGTAGATAAAAGAACAGATACAAAGATAATTACATAGATAGGTAGATAAAAGAACAGATACAAAGATAATTAAATAGATAGGTAGATAAAAGAACAAATACAAAGATAATTAAATAGATGGGTAGATAAAAGAACAGATACAAAGATAATTACATATATAGGTAGATAAAAGAACAGATACAAAGATAATTAAATAGATAGGTAGATAACAGAACAGATACAAAGATAATTAAATAGATAGGTAGATAAAAGAACAGATACAAAGATAATTAAATAGATAGGTAGATAAAAGAACAGATACAAAGATAATTAAATAGATAGGTAGATAAAAGAACAGATACAAAGATAATTAAATAGATAGGTAGATAAAAGAACAGATACAAAGATAATTACATAGATAGGTAGATAAAAGAACAGATACAAAGATAATTAAATAGATAGGTAGATAAAAGAACAGATACAAAGATAATTACATAGATAGGTAGATAAAAGAACAGATACAAAGATAATTAAATAGATAGGTAGATACAAGAACAGATACAAAGATAATTAAATAGATAGGTAGATAAAAGAACAGATACAAAGACAATTAAATAGATAGGTAGATAAAAGAACAGATACAAAGAGGAAAAAGGGGTGGGAGACTATTAGAAAGACAGAAAAAAGATGGAAAAAGGGAGGAGAATTAAATGGATAGGTAGATAAAAGGATAGATAGGTAGAAAAATACAAATATATAATAATAATAATAATAATAATAGTTTTTAAAGCTAGCACATGCTAAGCTAGCTAAGGATAGCTCAATAAGGCCGATTAGGCGTATTTCCATTGGGGTCCTGTACTACTACCCCATCCCTTTGCTCATGAGGGATGGTAACGACTCAGTGCTTGTGAAAAATCTTTAATGCGCCGAGCGTGGGCGCGAACCCGGGCCTTCTGGGTGGAAGTCCGAGACGCTAGTCACTACACCAAGCGAGCCGCTTGATAGACAAATAGAATATACAAACAGATAGATACAGCCAGACAGATATAGATAGATAGATACATATATATATATAGATAGAGCGAGAGCGGAGGAAGGGTGAGTCAGGTAGCAGTCATGTGAGGCAGGTTAATGAGTTTGGGACAGGTGTTATTATTGTGTCCTAGGGCGAGGTGCTGCTGCTCTCTACAGTAGGTCGCCTTCCCTCCCTCTCCACTCACTCACTCACTCGCTCTCATTCACTCTCTCACACACTCGCATCTCATATATCTCTCTCTCTCACACACACACACCCTCTATCTCTTTCTCTTTACCGTTCACTCACTCACGCACGCACACACACACACTATCTCTTTCTCTTTATCACTCACTCGTTCTCGGTCTCACTCTCTAACTCACTCTCACTATCTCTCTCTCTCTCTCTCTCTGTATGTGTATATATTTACCTACCCTATCCCCTTTCCTCTCCACCCCCCCCCCCTTTCTCTCCCTCTCTTCTTTCTTTCTTTCTCGTGTTCCTTTTCACCCCTTCCTTCCTCGTTTCCTTCCTGCTCCTTCTTCATTACTTCTTAGTTTATTATGTTGGGTTTTTGTTTCTCAACCCCTGCCTTCCTCTTCTTCTCTTCATTCCTCCCTCCACTCCTAACCACTCCTCCTTCCCCCCTCCACTCCACTCCCCCCCCCCTCCTTTCCTCTTCTTCTCTTCATTCCTCCCTCCACTCCTAACCACTCCTCCTCCCCCCCCCCTCCCTTCCTCTTCTTCTCTTCATTCCTCTAACCACTCCTCCCCCCCCTCCCTTCCTCTTCTTCTCTTCATTCCTCCCTCCAATCCTAACCACTCCTCCTTTCCCCCCCCCTCCCTTCCTCTTAATACCACCATGATCTTCCGCTTCCTCCTCCCATTGTCCTGCGTCTTGTCGATTATATTTAACATGGAATCCAGGCCAGTAATGCAGCACTCCAACACCTTAAGGGGAGGTATTTAGTTTGTTCCCAAGACCTCCATCAAACTTAAAATTACACCCCCTTGAGTCCCTTTCAAGATAAATTTGTACAATTTTCGGTAGAAAAATGTCCCGACCGAAGGTCGGTTCCTCTTAAATTACAGGCTCGCTATCGCTCGCCAGGATAAAATCGACACCTGAATTGCACGAAAGGTCTTAATATGGGGTGAAAGTTCTTAAAATCGCTAAACTAGTGGGGCAAACGTTTTATAATATCAAAAGCAATGGGGCTTAACATGAGGGAGAAAGGGGTCAAGAAAAAAATCCCTCAAGTGGAGATCTCCCCTTAACCACTAGGGGACACAATTAAGGGGAGATGGGTCGTTTTTTGTTTATAATCCCCTTCTCCCTCATGTTATTAGATATTAAAATGTTTACCCCATTAGTTTGTTTCGATTTTAAGACCTTTCGCTTCATTTCTTTGTCAACATTAAGACCTTTCGTGCTATTTAGGTGTCGATATTTTTTCTCCTGGCGAACGATAGTGAGCCTGTAATTTGGGAACACACATACACACACACACACACAGGAAAATGGACACCCAACTTTTAACTCAGCCCCAAACCCCTGCAAAACATTGTCATTCATTTCAACAGCTCATTTCTATTTTTAGCCCCTCCACTGTTAAGCCGGTATCACAAGAGAAATTCTATAGTCAACATTTTATAATCAACATTTTTCTGGTAACACTTCTGGAGTATGTTGCACTGGTATCGGAAACTAGAGTGATGATAGATGCATTTAGGTAACATAAGCATAGTAAATGTTGACCTCATAAGCTGCCAGACCAGTGTTGAGGAAAACTGTTGCGGGTAAAAGCACTCGTGTGATACCGGCTTTATGAACAGAAATATATTTACAGCATACAGCCACCTATTGAAGAGGGTTTTGACATCCTCGATAATATATTTTTGGCAAGATTAATCTAAAACAAATCGATTATAATTTCAACAATCTTTTATAATTATTTGTTTAGTTTCTGATATATGTTTTGCCTTCTTTTTTTACATTTTCTGTAATACATTTTGTGTTTTTGTTTCATTATATATTTGTGTTGACCTTTTACACATTCGCTCTAATATATTTTCGGATAGCTTTTTCAACTTTCCTTCTAATATAATTTCAGTAAGTTGGTATATATGTTGTCCCTAATATATCTATAGCTAGGTCGTAATGCATTCTCTTTAATATATAATTTATAATTTTGCAAGCGCTTTTCAATTTTGTGTAATATGTTTGGTTTGCTTTAAACAAAATCGCTAAAGTTTTAAATTTCGCTTTAATGCTTACTTGCATCTGGGATTATGATGCTGCGTAGTTGTATATGTATATTTTCAACACACACACACACACGTTATAAGGAATAGTTAGCATCTCAAAACACCTTTCGGTCAATTCCGGGGAGATACTTTAGATACAAATAATAGTGCATTAGAGAGAGAGAGAGAGAGAGCGCGTGTAGTTTTAAAGGTGTACTGTGGATATGTGTGTGTGTGTGTGTGTGTGTGTGTGTGTGTGTGTGTGTGTGTGTGTGTGTGTGTGTGTGTGTGTGTGTGGATAAATATATGCATGAGTACCGCTACGTTAGTATTGACCTGGCCTTAGGCCTGACATATGATCGATCGATCACACACACACACACACACACACACACACACACACACACACACACACACACACACACACACACACACACAACCACCCACCCACACACGCACGCACTCACACTTCACCGTTCACACATACTACATATAATATATCTATCTTACTTCCTCTCCTCTTTCCTTCCTTCTAGCCCTCCTGTACTCTCTCTCTCTCTCTCTCTCTCTCTCTCTCACCCCCCCTCCCCCTGAATACACAAGCCAGGGAGTCTTGACCATGACCTAGCCATTAACTTGACACACAATCGATCACACACAGGGATTCAGATCGCTTTAGTATTCTCATCGCCTCTCAAACAACCTACTATAGATCTTCCTTCCTAGAGGCCTTCCTGAGAGTGATGGTGGGTTCACACATTCACGTATATTGCTCCCGTCCGGCGTATCGCCAATTTATGTAAAGACGCGAGTAGTTTCTGCCGTTGAACGCCCGTTCTTCCACGTCTATTGCACTTCCCGACAGACGTAGCGTAATGGGGCCAGTGTTACGTCAGACGTAATGGAGTCGTATTAAACTACGTACGTGTTTGCGACGTGCGTAAGCATAGCCCCGTTCGACCTCATGGGCTGCACGATTTGCGGGAACACAGGCCATGCCCATGCCACGCCCCCTCAAGACCGGCGTAGCTGAGGCCACACGTCTTGGGATTTGTTAGGTCGTACCTGGACCGGTTCTGGCCAATCGTAGGCACACCCCGTCTGACCAAACACAGACAAAGACAGTCTTTGTCAACCACGTAGGTCTGGGTTGGAATCTGGGAACTACAAAAAGGCAGGAATGGCCACACCATTCCCATTCCCAGTCCTTCATCGGCACCATGAACAACATAGAGGAATTCATCCTGGAGGAGTTACCCGCTGAGTGCCAGCCAATTTTGACGGTGTGCTTCTGCCAGTGCCAGATATTTTTTTTTGGCTAAATCTATTAAGTTGGGAGAGAAATGTTAAAAAAAACACTCCCCTCGCCAGAAATCAGGTCCCCGATGGTCCCGAAAGTAGCTGAAAAGACACTATAGACTACAGAGACTTTTATGGTATCGGAATGTATGGGTGGGAGGGTGGTTTTGGGGTTGGTTGGGGGAAGGTAGAAGGGTAATTGACTTGTGTTACACATATGAAGCCGATTGGTGAGGTAGTTTCGCCACCACGGATTTTCCTTTTTTTCCTTTTCTTCGTACGGATACGCTAGAAGTGGGTGGTGGGAGGCGGTTGGGGGTGTGGTGGGGGGAAGGCAGAAGGGTAAGAGACTTGTCACACAAATATGGAACCGATTGGTGAAGTCGTTTCGCCGCCACAGATTTTCCTTTTTTTTCCTTCTGACGGGACCGACAGTCAGCGAGTGGGTGGGAGGAGGGATTTGGGATTTTTGTGGTGGGTAGCCTAAAGGGTAAGGTACATGTGGTAAAAATATGAAAGCCATAGGTGCAGTCTTTTCGCTGCTACGATTTGTTTTCGGCAGGGTGCAGAGGGTGGCAGGGTTGGCTTGTTGGTTGCTGCTCCGGTGTGGTGAGAGGTGTGACTGGAGGGTCCCTCGCTGGTCCCGTTGGCCCCTCGTACAACTATGCCGCGTCTTCCCGCCAAACTGCAGTGCGGCGGTTCTGCCAGATGCGGCCTAACTAACGTATACTTCCACGTTCGACTGGAACTTTCTACGATTTGACGAGAGCAGCTCTCGTCTGACGTGGTAGCTGCTAGGTCTGACGAGGCTGCTCTGGTCAGACGGCCATGGTGGCCAGGTCGGTCGTAAGTTTTCCCGTCTTTTGACATACGTGAGGGCGAGCCACGTTCCTGATTCAACTCGAATCAACAACCGCGCGGCCTTGGCCGCACCCACAACATTCCCGACCCACGTGGGCTACTCGTTTCTACTCGCGCCATGCGTGAGTACCCCCCCCGACTGGCCGTAATTTCATTTACGTTTTGCGTATTATGCCATTACGTTTTACGGAATCGGTTGCCAACTACCAATATACCTTCGTTTACAACAGACGGGAGCAATATACGTGAATGTGTGAACCCACCATGAGAGTGAGAGAGAGATAGAGAGAGAGGGAGAGAATGTGAGTGAGTGAGTGAGTGAGTACAAAGGAGTACAAAGGAAATCAAGCAACAACAGTTCTAGTGACCCTTCTAGGCTGCTTGTCCTCCAAAACACTGAGGATCAAGTGTCCAAACAGTGGTTTAGAGTGGGTAAGGGAACATTGGAAAGGGAACTATTGCCCTGCCACTAACGTGGCAGGACTAGGAAGTTAGTAGGGGACATATGGGTTAGTAACTGAGGGGAGGATAAAATAAAGTTATTCATTTACAAACGCAGTCAGTCGCGGGTTTGATGCGAGATATTTGTCTAGGCGGAATTTAAATGAATCAACGGTGCTGCAGTCTATAACGTCTCGGGGAAGCCCATTCCACAAGTTGACAACTCGATTGAAGAAGAAATTCTTAGATTCGTGTGAGTTAAAAGATTTACCAATAATTTTGCAACCGTTTCCCCGCGTGTAATTAGATTGGTCGATAGTGAAGTACTTACTACAGTTCATATTGTCGATGCCTTTGATGATTTTGAACACTTGAATTAAGTCACCTCTTAATCTGCGCTGGGTTAAAGGAAATAGATTTAATTCTCTAAGACGCTCTTCGTATGGTTTGTTCTTTAGGCTAGGTATCATTTTGGTAACTCTACGTTGAACTCGTTCTAGCTTGTTTATGTCTTTTTGGTAATAAGGGCACCAGCATTGAACGCAGTATTCCAGAAGAGGGCGGACTAAGGAATTGTAAAGGGTTAGGATTACGTCTTTGGATTTATGCTCAAATGATCTGCCTATAAAGCCAATTATTTTGTTTGCCTTCTTAACAACTTCTGAACATTGTTGACTCGGTTTTAGGTTACTCGATATTGTTACTCCCAGATCGGTTTCTCTGTTTACATTCTTAAGCTGAGTGCCATTCATCGAATAGTTTGCTTTCTCATTTAGGTATCCGATATGTAGTACTGTACATTTATCCGCATTGAAACTCATTTGCCAAATTTGGGCCCAATGTGACAATTTATCTAGATTGTGTTGCATATCGTCAACTTGATCTTTTGAGAGTACGCTATTTGCAATTTTTGTATCGTCAGCAAATTTTGAGATTGTACAGGTGAGACCCTCATCTATGTCGTTGATGTAAATTAGAAAGAGAATTGGTCCTAGTACCGATCCCTGGGGTACCCCGCTACTTACATTGGTCCATTTAGATGCCTTACCGTTTATGACTACTCTTTGCTTTCTGTCGCTGAGCCAATTTTCTATCCATTTCAACACACCGTCTTGTATTCCATGCGCTTTTAGTTTTAGCAGTAAACGTTTGTGGGGAACTTTGTCAAAGGCCTTTTGAAAATCAAGGTATATAATATCTACAGCTTTACTCTCATCGTAGAGGTTGAGGATATCGTGGAAGAAGTCTAAGAGGTTTGTTAAACAGGAACGTTTTTTTACGAAAGCCGTGTTGAGTATCTTTAAGTATGTTATTTTCCTCTAAGTGATTTACGAGTCTGTCTCTTATGACCGTTTCTAGCATTTTACATACAACTGAGGTTAAGCTAATTGGACGATAGTTACTGGGTAGGGATTTGCTGCCTTTTTTGAATATCGGTGTTACGTTGGCTATCTTCCACTGATCAGGCATAGTTCCAGACTGCAAGGATTTATTGAATAGTAATGTCAGTGGTTTGGAGAGCTCATCCTTAGCTTCCTTTAGAACTCTAGGCGAGATTGTATCAGGTATTGTATCAGAGTGAGTGAGTGAGTGAGTGAGTGAGTGAGTGAGTGAGAGAGAGAGAGAGAGAGTATGTGTGTGTGTGTGTGTGTGTGTGTGTGTGTGTGTGTGTGTGTGTGTGTGTGTGTGAGTGAATGTGTGTATGTGTGGTTAAATATTGGCCAACACTTGTGAATCTTGAGCCATTAAATTTCCATATGACTGACGGGGCTAATAAACACATTTGCCCACCTGTACACCCACACCTATAAGACCCCCCTCCCCTTTCCCTCACACACACACACACACAGACAACAACCACAATCACCACTCTCAACAACCACAACCACCACTACAACATCCACAACCCAAGCGTGTTCAGCCTCTCAGGACCCCAGCAATAATCTAGCCAGGCTTTAAGATGTATGAAGCGGATAGTTAAGGGACCCTCACACATTCAAGAGTGCGAGCTAGTGGGAGTCTAACAGGAGTCACTATGAGTCGCTAGAGTCACTAGGAGTCATCGATTTTCACCGCGAGCAAGTGGGAGTCTAACAGAAGTCGCTAGGAGTCACTAGGAGTCATCGATTTTCACCGTGAATAGGCCCGCGAGTCCGAACTTTCCCCTACTCCTAGTGACTCTAGCTCGCACTCCTGACTGTAGGCCCTACTTGGTGACTCAGGTTACATTCCCGGGTGGTTCATATGCTTTTAATAATTTAGTTGTGAGGTGATTGGTGTTGGGAGTGAGATAAATAAATTAGATTATTATTATATATACGTATCTAACAACCACAAGTACCACTATCAAATTAACTACCCACACAACCAAAATATTCAGCCTCAGGACCCCAGCAATAAATTAGCCTGGCTCTAAGGTGTCTCATAGGGATAGTAACTTATATGATTATATATACGTACCTAACCACCACAACCACCACCCAGCACAACCACAACCACCACAATAACATTATCGACAGAAGTGTATTCCGCGTCTCAATTCCCCAATAATAAACTACCCTGGCTCTAAGATATACCAGAGGGATAACCACATTCATTATTATATATACGTACCTAACAACCACAACCACCAACCAGAACAACCAGAACCACCACTCTGGCAACCAACGTGTATTTAGCCTTTAAGTTCCCCAGTAATAAAACAGCCTCACTGTAAGATGTCTCAAGAGGATAGTTATTTTTATTATTGTATATACGTACCTAAAAACCACAACCACCACTACAACATCAACAGCCTTCATGTATTGAGCATCTCAGTTCCCCAGTAATAAACTAGCCTGGCACTAAGATATACCGTACCCGAGGAATAGCCACTTATATCATGGTATCGTACGTACCCTCTTCCGGTACAGCTCTTTCAGTATACCCACGTACCCTCTTCCGGTACAGCTCTTTCAGTATACCCTCACTCTTTCTTTCAATAAATTCTGACTATTAGTAATACATTATTTTATGCTATTTCTGAAGTCAAAAGGTTAGTTGAGATACAATTTACCCCTTTCATTCTTAGAGGTCCCTCCTAAACTGAATGAGAGAGAGAGAGAGAGAGAGAGAGTGAGAGTACAAAGGAGATCAAGCAACAACAGTTCTAGTGACCCTTCTAGGCTGCTTGTCCTCCAAAACACTGAGGATCAAGTGTCCAAACAGTGGTTTAGAGTGGGTAAGGGAACATTGGAAAGGGAACTACTGCCCTGCCACTAACGTGGCAGGACAAGGAAGTTAGTAGGGGACATATGGGTTAGTAACTGAGGGGAGGATAAAATAAAGTTATTAATTTACAAACGCAGTCAGTCGCGGGTTTGATGCGAGATATTTGTCTGGGCGGAATTTAAATGAATCAACGGTGCTGCAGTCTATAACGTCTCGGGGAAGCCCATTCCACAAGTTGACAACTCGATTGAAGAAGAAATTCTTAGATTCGTGTGAGTTAAAAGATTTACCAATAATTTTGCAACCGTTTCCCCGCGTGTAATTAGATTGGTCGATAGTGAAGTACTTACTACAGTTCATATTGTCGATGCCTTTGATGATTTTGAACACTTGAATTAAGTCACCTCTTAATCTGCGCTGGGTTAAAGGAAATAGATTTAATTCTCTAAGACGCTCTTCGTATGGTTTGTTCTTTAGGCTAGGTATCATTTTGGTAACTCTACGTTGAACTCGTTCTAGCTTGTTAATGTCTTTTTGGTAATAAGGGCACCAGCATTGAACGCAGTATTCCAGAAGAGGGCGGACTAAGGAATTGTAAAGGGTTAGGATTACGTCTTTGGATTTATGCTCAAATGATCTGCCTATAAAGCCAATTATTTTGTTTGCCTTCTTAACAACTTCTGAACATTGTTGACTCGGTTTTAGGTTACTCGATATTGTTACTCCCAGATCGGTTTCTCTGTTTACATTCTTAAGCTGAGTGCCATTCATCGAATAGTTTGCTTTCTCATTTAGGTATCCGATATGTAGTACTTTACATTTATCCGCATTGAAACTCATTTGCCAAATTTGGGCCCAAGAGTGAGAGAGAGTGTGTGAGTGAGTAAGAGTGAGAAGAGAGAGTGAGAAGAGAGAGTGAGAGTGAGAAGAGAGTGAGAGTGAGAAGAGAGAGTGAAAAGAGAGAGTGAGAGTGAGAAAAGAGCAAGAGTGAGAAAAGAGCAAGAGCAAGAGAGAGCAAGAGAGAGCAAGAGCAAGAGAGAACAAGAGCAAGCACAAGGGGGAGAAGGAGGGGGGGGGGGGGTCTCTTTTCCCTGTTGCTCTCATAGCCAGGCTGACCTTCCTCAATCCCACCATTTACTCTCTCTCTCTCTCTCTCTCTCTCTCTCTTTTGGGCGTCTTCTCAACGATGCGGTGAAGGATTTTCGGAGAAGAAATCGACTCGGCACAGGACAACCAGGAAGGAGGACCGAAGACAGCGAGGACGGCAACCTACAAAGGAATTAAATACTAATCCGTCAAGAACCGCGAATTTGGATAAATCTCCACCAACACGACCCAAATTCAAAACCGTCAGGGATAACGACCGAGGACCGAGGACAGCCATGAATGTAAATGTAGATCCGACCAGAACCAAAAATTCGATGAAAGAACGTAATGCGAGTTCTAAAACCGCAACTTTAAAGGTTTTCTATGCAAACGCTCGTAGCATACGCAATAAATTTTCAGATTTAGAGGAACTAGTGTTTACAGAAAATTATGATGTGATTGGCATAACAGAATCTTGGCTCAATACAGAAGATAGAGACTTTTTAGCAGAGTATTCACTTCCCGGTTATGTAATGTTTGAGAACAGCCGAATAAATAAAAATGGAGGTGGCGTTTTATTTTATATCAAAGAAAGTCTTAACCCGACCCTCGTGTCAAAACCTCAAATTGTGAACGTCGACACATCTTTTGTGCTAATAAAGAATAATAAAGGTACAAAAATAATACTTGCGTTAATATACAGACCTCCAGCTCAATCAGTGCAAACTGACCGAGAAATTTACGAACAAATTGCAGATGTAAGTAACTCGCAAGATACCGTAATTTTTGGCGACTTTAATTTACCTGTGACCAAGTGGGGCGATACTCTTACTTCACACTCCGGACATGACTTGTATACGAACTTGCAAGAGAGTTCGCTTTATCAATTTGTTCGAACGCCGACCCGTGGTAATAACGTTCTTGACATTGTACTTGCAACAAAAGAAGAATTGATAGAGAATTTGAATGTTGGTGATGAATTCAGTAACAGCGACCATCGTACGATAACTTTCACTTTAAAGTTTACTAGTAACGAACCAAATAGTAGCATCGAAAAAGTCCCTAATTTCAAGAAAGCAAACTTCCATAAACTTAGAGCTATGTTTAAAGAAACTGACTGGAGCTTTTTAATTAACAATAACGACATAAATACATCTTGGAAGTTATTCGAAACCACTTACCTAAAAGCAGTGCAAGACTGCATACCATCGAAAATACGGCGTCCAGGCCATAATAATAAGCCCAAATGGTGGAATAAAGATATTTCAAACTGCCTGCTTGCTAAAAAATTTGCTAATGATAGATTAAAATCCTCACAAAATGACGAAGAACGGGTGAAATTTGTAGAGCTACGACGCAAAGCCAAAAAGTTAATTAAGCAAAGTAAAAAGACCTTAGAGTTACATATTGCGAATCAAAGTAAAACAAACCCGAAAGAATTCTATAGTTATATCAGAAAGAAAAAAGTAGTTACTTCAACTGTTGGACCGTTAGTCGATGAAAAAGGAGAATACACCAAAGACGAAGTACAAATGAGTAATGCCCTCAATACCTTCTTTGCATCAGTTTTTACAACCGAAGACCTCAGTGATATCCCTACACCATCGCCGATTCAGATTGATAATTCAGATGTTCTAAACAATATCACCGTTACAGAGAGAGAAGTATTGAATTGTTTAGATAAACTCAAAGTAAATAAAACGCCAGGACCTGATACAATCTCGCCTAGAGTTCTAAAGGAAGCTAAGAATGAGCTCTCCAAACCACTGACATTACTATTCAATAAATCCTTGCAGTCTGGAACTATGCCTGATCAGTGGAAGCTAGCCAACGTAACACCGATATTCAAAAAAGGCAGCAAATCCCTACCCTGTAACTATCGTCCAATTAGCTTAACCTCAGTTGTATGTAAAATGCTAGAAACGGTCATACGAGACAGACTCGTAAATCACTTAGAGGAAAATAACATACTTAAAGATACTCAACACGGCTTTCGTAAAAAACGTTCCTGTTTAACAAACCTCTTAGACTTCTTCCACGATATCCT
>JBAKBP010031826.1:0-23944 GCA_037953745.1 Lithodes maja
GCCTAGGACAGCAGCACCCTGGTGCTCAGGCAGGTGACTTACAGCTTGCCTAGCCTCTTGTTCAGTATTCCCCGCCCACTGTTCCGCGGAAATGACACAGTCCCAGCTATCCTCCTCAGCAGCATGACTGTCCCCACCTCCTTCTCCACCCTGGCCGCTGCAGGCCAGCACAGGGACAGTGAGAGGCTCTGAGGGGCGTCTCACATACTCTTTCATGAGGTTAACATGACATAACTGATGTTTTTTTCTACGGTCAGGTGTTGCAACGAGATAATCAAGGTCGGACAGTTTCTTAGCCACCACATACGGCCCAATAAACTTGGCAGAAAGGGGGTGTCCAGGCAAAGGTAAAAGCAACATTACCTCCTGACCCACCGAAAACTCCCGAAGCTTCACCTTGGCGTCATACTGGTGCTTCATGACCGCCTGTGCATTAACCAAGTTATTACCTGCCGCTGCCATGCAACCTATAAGTCTCTCCCGGCTCTCAAGGATATATTTAAGTACAGACCCCGGCTTCTCTTCGCCCTCCCAGATCTCTTTCACCATACTTAAAGGTCCTCTCACATTATGGCCAAAGACTAGTTGATTTGGACTGAACCCCAGGCTCTCTCCTGGGACTTCACGTGCAGCGAACAGAACATACGGCAGACCCAAATCCCAATCAGTGTCATGTTCTGCACAGTAACAGCGTAGCATACTCTTCAGGGTCGAGTGCCACCGCTCCAAGACTCCCTGACTCTCGGGATGGTAGGCTGACGACACTACAGAACATATACCGTGCAACTGAAGGGTTTGCTTGAACAATTTGGATGTAAAATTGCTCCCCTGGTCTGACTGCACCTCACGTGGAAATCCATAACGGGAACAGAACAATAATAAGTTTTTAACAACTGCCTTTGCCGAGCCGTTTCTCATGGGGTATGCGTCCGGGTATCTCGTAGCCACATCCATGATTGTCAACAGGAATTTATTGCCACTACTAGTAGGCGGGAAAGGGCCAACCAAATCTACTACAACTTTGCTGAACGGAGGCCCGGTGACAGGTATGGGAAACAAAGGTGCCTTCGGGATTGTCTGGTTAGGCTTCCCCGTTGTCTGGCAGGTCGCACACCCAGCCACCCATGCACAGACATCAGCCTTGACCCCAGGCCACCAGAAAAACCTGCCCAATGCCGCCAATGTTTTTGTTACCCCCAAATGACCCGCCACCGGCACATCATGCGCCAGACACAATAAGGACTCTCTATACTTATTTGGAACAACCACCTGGTCTACTACCCTCGCACCGCCCTCCCACTTCGATTTGGGGTCTAGAAATCTGCGGTACAATATCCTGTTGAGCCTAAAGAAATCTCCCGGCTTCGCATCCCCATCTTCCTCCAACTCTATGGCACCATTGCTATAACGAGCTAGGCTAGCGTCTTGCAGCTGCTGCTCACTAATGTCCCTGGGCGTCAATGCATCAAGATGGTTTTGTAATAAGACATTACCCCGGCTAGTAGGCTCTACTGCCTTAGTGGCTCTTGCTACAGCTCTTGCCTCACGCGAAGTCTTACCCAACTCTGCCTTGTTACACACCATATCTGGGCCAGAGTCAACTCCCGTGTTTATTATAGGTCCAAGTACCGAATCACCGAGAAGTGCAGCAGAATCAATGTCCCTTTTCCTGCCCTTAGCAACCTTCTCCTGATCCTTCCTCCACTGTCCCCGAGGTTGAGTGCTAGGCTGTGCAGGAGCCGCAGAGCGAGATCGGGTTACCACACAGGCCATCTCATCCTGTTGGCACCTCCCAACCCATTCCCGATTCTCACCATCCACGTCGGCCGCCCTCTCGGCAACGACTAAGGGTGGAGTCCCGGAAGTGGGCACCGCAAAGTCGTTGCCGAGAAGAAGGTCGACGCCCTCAACTGGCAAACACTCAACGATCCCTACATCCAGCTCCCTGCACACCTCTCCCACTCTCAACTCCAACCTCACAAGTGGGTATGACCTCGTAGCATTTATACCCTGCACCACAACAACTCTGGCCGCATTTATCGGTTTCCCTGTGAAGTTCCTCAACAAAGTTTGCGAAGCCCCCGTATCCCTCAGCAAGTCAACCCTCCGTAGTTCACTCCCCCAGCTCACAAACCCGTGTCCCCGATGGCTACAGAAAGTGTCCTCCACAGGTGTCGAGCCTTCCGTACGCTTCTTTACCGCGTGTGCCTCAGCTGCTGACAACCTACCCCGGGCAGTTGCTGCAGCCTTCAGAGACACACCGATACTGTGAACCAATGACACCGGCTTAGCGGGAGTGTTACTAGGGCACTCACGTGAATAATGGCCTAGCTTCTGACATTTGTAACATTTCACATCCCCAATGGGCTTCTTCCCTTGTGCGGGCGAAGAAGGGGCCTGACCTTTAGTAAACGGGAGAGGCTTGTGTTTGTAGGTGTTATTAGGTGCAATGCATTTAGTGTGGTTATGTGTGTCATAGGATTTGTTATTATCGAAAACTCTGGTGGGTGGAGTATAGCGCCCCTTCTGCCCTGACTCAGCCCTCTGAGCGGCACCGCAACCACGAATCAATGATAATCTGAGGTCTGCCATCTTGGCAGCCTCCTCTACTGTCTTGGGACATTTTTCCTTAATGTTCAGCGTTAGATCGGTTCCAGTACATTTGTAAAACTGTTCCAGATAGAAAAGTTGCTTAATTTCCTCAGCCGACTTTGCGTGCTCGGACCGAAACCAGTTATTACCTGCATCTGTTAAGTCCCGTGCGTGCTCCATAAAACTGACGTCGCTCTTCTTATTCACGCCACGGAACTTCAATCTATAAGTTTCGGGTTGCAGTTCATAGGCCCGGAGCACAGCCTCCTTCACCAGTCCATACACGACACTCTCGTCCAGTGACAGTGCATCGTAGGCTTTCAACCCCTTACCCACTAGACGTGATGAAACTAATGCTGCCCATTTAACCTCCGGCCAGTCATACTCACGACACTTCTTTTCGAAACGAGCAAAAAACTCAGTCACTGCTGTCTCATCAAATGCGGGTACTAACTTAATTAAATGCGAAAGTGAGTCTGTAACCCGGTGCCCACCACCGAGATGACGCCCCGTGGTCTCTACTCTAGACTTCTCGACATCCATTTCAGCCTGGTACCTGGTTGCATCCTGATTGGCTTGGATTCTAGCAACCTCTAATGCGTTCTATACTAGCCTGTTGTATCTGAGTCTCCTGCAGCTTAATCCGTTCTATACTAGCCTGTTGTATCTGAGTCTCCTGCAGCTTAAACTTAGCTAGTTCTAGCTGAAATAACATCTCAGGAGACAGGCCTGGGGGGGAGAGCACAAAATGGGGGATCCACACCGAGACGTGTTTACGGGTAAGCCAGCTTGCCATTGAGAACCCTCCTGCTGCATCGTGCTAAGACTCGCTGGCTGAGGGCCCAGCTCAGGGGTAGAGTGGAATGGAGGCTTGGAGGGAACCCCCCAAGACCCCACTCCACCCACCGCCCCATCGCCATCACCCAACAAACATGCCACCAAATTCTTCTTGGGCCAACTGTCAGGACAGTCCCGCCCCAAAACCGTGGCTAAACAGCGAAGACCGTAACAATCAATAGCCTGCAGGCGCTGTTCGGTCAAAGGTGTCTGCAAAAATGCCCGGGCATCCCTCTCTCCACTTATAACACTCCCCTCCCTAAATATCTGTTGTACTTGCTGGTCACTAGGCTGTACCGTGTTATCCTCCCCCGTAAATGATGAGTCATTAGACATAGTGCTGGTTATACAATTGCTGTTCATAAAAAAAAAGAAGTGCTTATTACTAATTGCAGTCTCGACTCACAAAATGTTAAAGATGCTTGAATGACTCTACTCTAGACACCCCCAACGAAACAATCTGCAAGTCCACCAATACAATAATGACACAATAAAAATTCCTCCAATATGCAAGAAAATTCTAGCCAGCTCTACTAGGTAGCATAGAATAGTTCTCCAAAAAACATGTGATAGGATACTACTGAATCTTGTGCAAGGTCGCCATTTTGTTACGGCTGGATCGGCAATACATATTCGGGATTCTTGATCGTAGGACAGAAATGGCTTATGTGACAACGACACGCTCGATTCCAGTCCCAAATACTATATGCTCCAGACAACAAAAGCACCAACGCCCTACAGAGTTATCGTCTATGGTAACGAGGTACCTTAACTCGGCGAAAGTGTACAACAGGGGTAGGCTATGAGGCTAAACTCCCTCAGACATTTATAGGTTACGTTATTACTAAAGAAATGCAATACTCAAGAAACTACGTTAATATTAAGCCTCTAATAATGTAGAATAGAAGCAGGCTAAAGGTATGACAGTGAAATGCTAAATGACAAATGTACACGCCTACTTGAAAGCGCGTGCACTAGAATAACTGTCCCCTACTAACATGCACTAGCATGTAGCATACAAGATGTTCATGATCCAGTAGATACCTAATAATACACATGGAAGGAACATAAATAGTAGTCACTTATTATAATAATGAATCTATACTTGGAATAACTAAAAGGTTGCAGGCAACAGTACTGCGCCGGTAGCCTACTACCGCATAGGCTACTTCGCTTCTCTCACTCTGTCTCCCCTCTGAGTCCGTATGCGCCCTACGCAACGGAACTCCGGACACAGCAGCAAAACGACAGTGCAGTTAATTGATACATGAAAGTATTAATAGTGTTGTCTTGTGTGTGAGTAATGTGTATTGTAAAGTGTTATATACATAAACTTAAAGAGAGCTGCAATGCATAGTAAAATAAAGATATCACCCACTCATCATCCCCATGTGTTCTAGCTAGCAGGCCAAGTCACAGGAACAACGAGTCCCAGCACCGAAAGCGGGAACCCAGGAAAAGACTGCAGAGAACACAAGGACAGATAAATTACGTTACTCTACTATACCGGCACTACGAGCGAGCTGTAGTCTCTGGTACTGCACTCGCTCCTGGCTCGGTAGGCAAATCAAGGCTAAGTCCTCGCCCCTCTACAGACAACTCCTGGGCATGGTCGGGCTCTTACACATGGCACTAGTCTAGTCACAAATTGGATGATGAGCTGGGCATATAACTCGTGAGCATGTAGAACGTTCACCAACTATCCTCATCAAGAAGATCGCTGTTCACATTAACCCCTTAAATCTAATACATGTAAATATATGCTTGTCCTAAGAGTAATACGAGAGGTGAGTGCTGAAACTCCTTTAGGACCTCAAGGGAAGGTTATGCATTTAAATAGAGAGAAGAATGAAATGAGAGTAATGTCGTCAGAGAGAAAGAGTGCAACCGTGAGAAGTTGGGAGAGAGGGCAAGGGATGTTAGAATCTCAAAGGTTCTAGGCAACCTGATCATGGAACACACAGCGAGCCTCCAGGCAATGTGCAGTACGACAACATGGGCAACCCAGCCAGCATAGGCAGGCGGCAATGGACTACCAACCCTGTCGCACCTAGCTATAAGCGCAAGGCTGCCAACCGGTCCATACGTCTGGCAACCACCACTCCGGCAGCGTGGCGCGTTGCTACCCTCTCGCTCTGAAAACTAACTCACTCTCTCTCTCTGAACTCCCATTGTCTCATCTATCAACTTCTCTATTGATACTACATATTAAATGGAAGGTCTCGACATGGCTTAAAACAAAACCCACCACTGGTTAGCACATGACGAGACCTTTGCAGAGATACAAAGAACATAGTTATACGTTGTCACACTCAATATAAGCAGCCAGCACGGTACAGCGGTACAGCGGTACCACACAGTGGCGGTACAGTGGAGTACCAAGGAGTACAATCAGGTTGCGTTGCCACGCACTGGGTGCGTCACATAAGCCATTGAAACAATGCCGTTTGTTTGTTTAGTCTTTCCCTCCCGGCGACCATTTTACAAAGAGGTCTGGGGCAGGTACAATTGGTTTGACATTGCATATAAAACCCGGCGGTTGTACCTTTGGGTGGTTATATTAATTGATTTGCAATTCGCGATAATTTGCCAAACAATTGATTGATACAATAGGGTATCATGGCCTTCAAGACGGCGATCTATGAGGGCTTCTGGGTGACGCCAGATTAGAGATTAAGATAGGCTTAGACTTTTTATGGGATAAAAAGATGCCGGAATCTTACTAGTGTTTCAAGTGTAAAGGGATACTTGAAAGACTTCATCTTTAATAAAGATATGCTTCATCTTTATGGGGATTCAGAAGATATGCTTAAATCTTCTGGACAGGTAAAGATATGCTGAAATCTTTAATATGATACTAAAGGACAACGAAAAGTAGTGGTGGAGTGCTACGGTTCGTTGACCGGCGGTTTTGAGGCACATATTTTTGTATCGTTTTTTGGGTGTAACCCTATGAGCATTAATCCCCGGAAAATTCTCTTTCCAGGGCGGATTACCGGTGTTGCACCAGGTGACCAGGTAGTTCCCGGGGGCGGGGTAGTTTTCCCCCAGTCTCTGTCGTGTCGGCACTTGAACCTCTCATTGCTGTATGTTCAACGCCGTTAAGCTCAGGTAGCCCTATCTTATTTCTATTTGTTAATGAAATAATTTAATAGCTGAATCATAATAAACATATATATTGTCTATGATTATATTATGATAATATTGTGTTTATTTATAGTAATTTATTTTAATACAATTAAATATAAATTAAATTAATTAGTATACTTTATGATTTTGCTCACCAGCTCTGCTTTCAATGTGTTAATGAGCTATGGGAGCTTTTAATTATCATAAACCTTTACGGGACTCGGACGAGGGCTCCCGTTCAGGGATTATACAGAGCTCGCAAGTGAGGGACAGCCACAGCCAAGGTGTATGGCGATACTCACAGTTGTACCTCACCCGCCGGACGATAACGCCGGCGGGCGGACCTGACGCTCTGATGACGGACAAGAACAGGTTGAGTTCCATTTATCTCTTTTCCGCCGCCAGACGCGTCTCTAATGTGCCACGTAGTCAACAAACTACAGGATTAGCGAGGCGTAGTCTCGGTAATCGCGCCCCTGTGGCCGGCGCAGTGTGGTACCAGCATTTGAACACATGGTACCCGCACCCAGTGTCCCTCCTGGTCGGGTTGTTCCACTTAGAACACAATTGGCAACCTAGAAACCTCGCGGACTTGTTCATTTTGGACATTCAGGAGGCCAAGTGGCTAGCACCTTATGGTAGCGACGTGACCAAGATATTCACGAATCAATATACCCAGTCTACAAAGCGACAGTTTCTATCGCATTGGAAAGCTTTTACGTCTCGGATTCTTAGAACAAAACAAACTGTGCCCTCGGTGGCGTTGGTTGTTTATTATTTAATTTATCTGTTCATGCAGAAACATTTATCTGAAAGTGATTTATGTGGGCAGGTTTTAAACTCCGCCCACCTCCCCGTCAGCTCAGGCTTACATGGTCTCTGGACAAAGCATCGTCGTTATTCTCGTTCCCGTATGTACCAAAGACTGCAGATTTTACAAAAGGGCAGTATTCCTTATGGCTTTGGCTACCGGGAACAGAGTTTCTGAGCTGGCGGCGATGAGCAACGCACCTAATTGCCTCAGGTTTGATAGGCTTCATGAGTGTATTCACATTGCACCTTCCCCAGGATTCATAGCCGAGATTGAGCACAGTAAACACGTGTTTTCAGAGTTCACGGTGCCGGCGTTAAACAGGGGAAAGGTGCACCATCTTCTTTGCCCAGTGCAAGCTCTAACCAAATATTTCAGAGTGGCACCTCTAAATCACCAGGGTGCTTTATGGGTCGCAAGTCCGGGTGAACGATTGATGGAGCGTACACTGGCTTCTCTCTTGGTCGAGGACTTTAAAGAGAAGCATCCCGGCGTACGATTTACGCAAGGGGACAGCCTCTTTACGTTTCCTTAATAATCTTTCGGTGGAAGTTATTACGTCCACACAGTTGTGGGCCTCTAATCAGGAGTTTTTGCCTCGATACCTTTCAGTAGCTCTGGACAAACCTTCCTTGCCATGTATAGAGCTTTACGGCAGAGGGTCTAGGTGGCCCTTTTAGTCACGTTTTGTTTAATTTCAAGAAAAAGGGGGGAGAGGGTGCAGTCAGTGTGACATACGACACCCTAGACCCCTCCGGAGTATGTGTTCGGAACATACGAGCTGTGATACTGGTTGTAGGCATTGTATTATAAAATTTCTCTGTAGTATTCATTGCAGGAAATTGTGCTAAAGGCCAATAGTAGTGTTACGACAATTCTTGTTGTTAGTAGCTTTGGCTGTGAAGCAATAGATTTTTGAGAAATCTCGGTAGTGGCAACTACGACTTTTACTTTTGCAGTAATTACTTCTGCATAAGTACACGAGTTCAGTACTTCTACGAATGTACAAGAATTCATTTATGTTTGGTTTTATTTTTAGGAATATATCCACTAGTTAATGGGGTTTATATGTGCACATGTAAACTTATAAGTTTTTAGTTTTCACCACTTACTTTAAGTGGGGTGCCTTCTTAACTAGCAGATCTGTGCACAGAGTCTCAGAGTTAACCCTTTTTCAAGCAGGCTTCTTTGAAGCACGCTCCTGCTTGTACCCCTTTTTGAAGATTTAGGCTGTATAAAGTTTATGCACCCGAATATCTCTTTTTTACAAAAGTAAGAATACTATGTGGTTGTTTGATTATCTGCTTTTCTAGAGTTATGATATGATTACGAATGTCCCCCTCCAGTCTTAGAAATCAGGCATGTTCGTCAATGATGGAGGGGCCACTAATAAATTATAGGTTTGACTCCTGTAAGGAGATAAAGAAAACCTAATATTTAGTAGTGGCCCCGTAATCAATGACGACTGGGGCCCTCCCGACCATCCCCTTCCCATTCGTTGATGTATTAAGGATTTTGGTTTACTTGATATGTCAGTGAAGGAAGAATGACGTCTGAATCAGCGTCTGGTCAAAGATCCACACAAGTACATCTATGATATGATGGAAAGCTTATTGGATAGTTATTCTTATTTTCTTTTTGTTTTTATTTTTTACGAAGTTTTTTCGTAGTGAGAACCCAATTCATAATGACTGAAGCCATGAGTGAGGTCGCGTGCGCTCATGATGAAGGCTCCTCAGATTTTAAATGCTCTGCGCGGTAGATTCAAACTACGGCGGATTAGTGTTTGAAGAGGATGCCTTATGTAATAGGCATGTTCGTCAATGATTACGGGGCCACTACTAAATATTAGGTTTTCTTTATCTCCTTACAGGAGTCAAACCTATAATAGTGCCCGCCTCCTTGACCACTACCAATGTTCGCGTTATCACGGATGTTACCCCTCCCCCTCTAGATAAAATCCCACATAGAAGAGGCCCTATGCCGCTTTTATATGGTCCCGACTGCTCGTGGGTGCTGGCTATTGCTAAAAACCCGAGCCTAGCACAGACGACAGTATCAGGGGAGATCCCAGTGCCTACGGAATGGGTGATAGAAGTTAGTAGAAGTAAGAAACTAAGGGCCAAAGACTCACAAGGGCAAGTTTTAGATGTTACTATCAAAGCCATTCCAAATGTGTATTCTCCTGAATTCTTTGTATACTCTTCTACTCCGGCATTACCTCCCGCCTCATCTGCTTGACTTTTTGCGGATTGGACGAAGTCTGACGGCGTGAACGATATTAAATCGCTCAACGCTCTAACGCCGGAGTTGGATACAACTCCAGCTCTAGACCAGTCTCATAATCCAGTTCTGCAGGTGGGGCAGGTAGGTGTTGGCCCTTGGGTGGACTGGGAGGCAGAAGCTCAACAGTTTGCTACCACTATCACTTCAAAATCTTCCCACCAAATTCCACAAGATAACCACCTATGGTTTTCCATGCCAATCAATAAAGCCGGAGGGGTGTCCCCAGCCCTTTTTGATTTCCTGTCGGCTCCAAAATTGTGTCTCTATGATTTACAGGAACCCTTCTCAGCTCCCCCTCCTGCACACTTAGACAGAGATTTCAAATTGAGAAATAACGCTTTCAGACTATTTTCCCAATTTTTGTTGAGCCGCCAAATAGCCCAGTCCCTCACGAGGACCATAGCCGCTATTTCAGATCAAAATGTACGGAAGGCCACTGAACTATCTAGACGGCTTCTATTACAAAATTCCATCCAATCTATGGGCGATATCCGGATAGCCTTGTTGGAGGCAGTCCGGGCACGCCAAGACTTAAGAGTGTACATGGTGAAGAAGTTACCGGAAGACATTGGTCGCCGGGTAACCCTTTCCCCAGTTTTAACTGCTTCTTTGCTCAGCCTTGACACATGGAGAGCAGTTTATAATATGGTTGACAACTTGCAGACGGGTACCTCCCAAGCTAAAAAGGAGAACTTCAAGAAACCTTACTCCAAGCCTAAAGGTGGAGGCAACTCACATCCTTCTGATGCTAAGCAATCCTTTCAGGGCCCTGTGTCTCCCCAAGCACAAGGAAGTACCCAGTACAAGCCAAAACAGGGTAAGCACTCAGATAAGTGGCATAACAAGAATAGGCCACAACATAAGTCAGGACAAGAACCGACACCAGCTAAAACCAGCCAACCGTCCTCACCTACCCCACCACCAGCAAAAACTAGTCAGTCAAACTCTCTCTCTTCCAGGGCCCATCGAGGGCGAGTCGGATCCGAGGGTAGTGCTGCCGGACAGACCCAGTCAAGTAACTGGGCCTTTTCAGGCGTGTCACCGGGCCTGGTCCCAGCGAACTTGGGCAAGGACAGTGGTAAGCAAAGAGATCACCTGGCGGTGGCTCCAGCGACCTCGTTTACGTCAGACTCAAGAAGTTAATGTGTCTTTAGAGGTGGAGTCACTAGTCCAGGAAATGATCACCAAGCATGTCATTGTCCCGGTCGATCCAACTTGCCCTGTATTCACGTCCAGACTTTTTCTAGTGCCAAAGAGGTACAGTGTTCAAATGCGACCAGTAGTAGATCTCTCGCGTTTAAACGAATATATTCACAATGTACCCTTCAGGATGCGCACTGTGAATCACAGCAGGCTAACCCTTCCACCACTAGGGTGGATGTGCTCGTTAGACCTGACAGACGCCTACTGGCATGTCCCCATCAACAAACGGTTCCAAATATTCCTCGCCTTGAGGATCAGGCAAGAGACTTATGTCTTTCAGAGAATGCCATTCGGTTTGAACCTGGCACCGAGAATGTTCACAAAATTAGTCCGGCAGGCCCTCATGCCAATGTTAAATCAGGGGATCAAGGTGTTGTGGTACCTGAACGATTGCCTGGTAGAGAGTTTATGCAAAACACATGTCAATCTCATTATCAATCATGTACAATCCCTAGGGTTCAAGGTCAACTTGGCAAAGTCGCATCATGTTCCCACACGGGCGATTCAGTGGATAGGGCTGGTGTGGGACACAGCCAATCTTACTCTCAGTCAGAGTGTGGACAACCGCAACCGATTTTGAAAGAAATTATTTGCGTTTCTCCACAGTCTGAACACGATGAGAAGGATCTGGGAGTCTCTGGTCGGTTCTCTCAACTGGATCCAACTAACTGTAAAGTTGGGACGGTTGAAAGTAAAGAGATTAATCTTGGAAGGCAACAAATATTTCCCGCTATTGCCGGCGGCAAAATTGTGGAAAATTCCTCATTTAATTCACAACTTACTGTCGGTCTGGGTAAAGAGAGAAATATTGCACTCAACAATGACGTGGGTTTCTCCCCCACCTACGGTATGGATAGACACAGATGCCTGGGGGACAATAGGCTGGGGTTATCAGTCAAGCCTAGGCCACCAAGGGCAAGGGCTTTGGTCCCAAACCGAGACTTATCATATCAACGCGCAGGAACTGTTAGTCCCTTTGTTTTTCCTTCAGGCTCACGGCTCCTCATTGCGGGGGAAATCAATAGCATTTCGGATGGACAATTTGAATGCAGTACACTGCATTCAAAAGCAAGGGTCAATGAGGTCCCGGAAGTTGCTAGAGTTGTCAGAGAAAATTTTTGCTCTGGCCGAAAAGCTGAGCATTCATCTTCACGCTTCTTATCACCCAGGTGTTGCGAACGTCTGGGCAGATGCACTATCCCGGCGACAGAGCAACACAGTAGAATGGGCTATTAAGCAAAACGTCTTCAACAAGATGATTGCAGAGCCTTACCATCCACAAGTGGATCTATTCGCGTCCGAGGGTACCCACAGACTCCCTCTCTTCCTAACCCGCCGGGTAACAACTTCAGTGGGGGGTCCAGACACATTGACGGAGGACTGGAACAAGTGGAGTTCCATCTATCTTTTTCCGCCTCCCGACGCTTCACTCATGTGTCAAGTAGTTCACAAACTACGGGGTTACCGAGGCCTAGTTTCGATGATCGCGCCTCTATGGCCGGCTCAGACGTGGTACCACCAGTTGAAAACGTGGTGCGAGAACCCAGTGTCGCTCCCGGGCTCGTACGTCCACTTGGAGACAATTGGCAACCTAGAGACCTCGCTGACTTTTGCCTTTTGGACATTCAGAAGGCTAAGTGGTTAACTCCGTATGGGGAAAGTGTCACAAATATATTACTTAATTAGTATACTCTGTCTACCAGGAGGCAGTACCAGTCACATTGGAAAACCTTCACAACCTGGATAGTGGAAACGGTGCAAACAGAAACATCAGTAGCCCTGGTTTTTAAGTATTTGAATTATTTGTTCGACCAGCAGCACTTTTCTGTAGTTACACTAAAAAATCATCTGTCTGCCATTAGAACTCCCTTTTATGACCTCACTGGTCTATCCATACCACAGGCGGAGGAGAATGGGTTCATGAGAGCGTGTTTCAAACTTCGCCCACCACCCCGTCAGCTCATGCCTACCTGGCCACTGGACAAGGCCTTATCCTTGCTTCATTCGTGCAAGTATAGTCTTGCGCCGGATTTTTACTCATTATTAAAGAAGGCTGTGTTCCTTATGGCATTGGCCACAGGAAACAGGGTGTCAGAGCTGGCGGCGATGAGCAACGAACCTAATTGCCTCAGGTTTGGTAGATTAAATGAACATTTACAAATTGCACCATCTCCCACATTCGTGGCAAAGAATGAGCATAGCGAGCATGTGTTCTCGGAATTTACAATCCCGGCTCTCAAAAGAGGACATACACATCATAATTTATGCCCGGTGAAGGCTCTAATCAAGTTTATGAGAGTGACACAGCCTCAACATCAAGGAGCCTTATGGGTCAATAACACAGGTACGTGCATCACGAGGAGAAAACTGGCTTCCCTACTCGTGGATGTAATTAGGGAAAGTAACCCTGGAGTAGTGGGCCGAGCTCATGACATCAGGAAGTGGAAAGTCTCTTTGCGTTTTTTACACAACTATTCAATAGAGGATATTGCTAATACCAAACTGTGGGCTTCCAACCATACTTTCTTAACGCGTTACCTGTCTGTGGCCATAAATAAGCCTAGATAAGCCTTGCGTCAGCGGGTCTAGTAAGTCTATGTGCTATTTTTAAATTCATGTGAAAAGAAAGGGGGGGGGGGGGTACTGGAGAGCTTAGACATCTAGACCCTCCGCCGGACTATGTGATAAGATCACGAGATGTGATACTTGAGAAGTCGAGCTGGTTCGACAGCTCAAGATTTGTTTTTGTTTTTTTTATATATAAGATAACTATCAGAGTGTATCTAGAAGTTAGTAAATTAAAATGTACAAACGTTATACTATGTACAAAGTATTTTAAGGACATAAAGCATATTCATATCATTTATGCGCCTTGAACCTAGTGAATCTCAATATGATATTCTCTCTAATGTACCTGAATGGTCATTGTAAGCAGACTTTCTTTGAAGTAACGCACTGCTTTCTTTCCCATTTGATATCATATATTTTATTGTATGTAAGCAATAAACACTTAATTTGTTATATAAAAAAAAATTCTCCACCTATAGGTATTTGTTAGTCACAGTGGTTCCCAAAGTCGCGACCCAAACAAGGGTCACGAGGGTTATTCTGAGGGTCGTGGGAGGGTCTGGAGAAATAAAGTTAGATATAATGAAAAACTACTATGTGTGCAAAATTTCCATCGTGAAACTTGTGAATGTGTAAAATTATATGATTACATTATCAAATGACGTTAGACTCAAAACTCAAGTCTTAAGAATAAATAATCCTACATTTGAGATCCTAACAACATTTTTGTCCATCACATGAAGAGTTTCGTTCATTAGTTACTCCGTGCAGCTACTGTAGATTATGCCCCATACTCGTACACCGTACGGTACGGGATGTTGTGTACTTGGCTTGGAACTGTCTGATGCCCTGTGACCTTCAATCACTCAGTTACTCTCCACTCGAGCGTTAGCCAGTCCTATTATTCAGTGATATTCCAGAAGTTTGTTAAAAATGAATGGTTAGTATTGTCTCCATCCTACTTGTTTATGTATAATTATATATACTTCAATTCAACATGTCTGAAGATTTTTTTTTGCCACGATGTTCAGTACTGCGTGTTTAGGATAAGGTGTAGAATGGTACACGTTTGGAAGGTAAATTTAACAATTGCTATCCTAGGTCTGCCTACCCTTATGATATATTGTCATATTATACTACTAGCAGTTAACACTTTCATCTTTAACCCAGCGAAAAGAAGTTATTTGTGTTTTACGTATTGCATTTTACTTAAAGTAAAATTTTCTTATACGATATACTTTTTCTTATTTCAAGAAGTAACAATGTCAATATGATATTTAGTTTTTACCCGTGTTCACACAGCAATATAAGTAAAATGTGCTTATTAAATTTACTTTTCACTGATTGCAAGAAGTAACAGTCGTGTTTTTACTGAATAGAAGAAATAATATTGTCATTATAGCAATTATAAAAAATATTGTGTTTACTTAAACAGCGACCTAAAACCCAAAATTGCCCATTTATGGTCTTATGATGAGGGTTATATTTATATATTTTGGTTTCTTATTACCCGTTTTCACTCTGCAACCTAGAACACAAAAACCTTTGTAATGATAATAGTTATTAATATATTA
The DNA here is from genome assembly GCA_037953745.1 of Lithodes maja. NCBI lineage: Eukaryota > Metazoa > Arthropoda > Malacostraca > Decapoda > Lithodidae > Lithodes > Lithodes maja. The sequence goes on from JBAKBP010031826.1 coordinate 15,001, forward strand.
CATTGATATAACAACAAGCAAGATCAAGAATATTTTTTAGTATGTGAGTGATGATGTTTTTGATGAGGCGAAGCCACAAAATGTACTTTAACAGTAAATATTATACATTATACTTTTTGTTGTATGTGGATTATTACGAATATATCCTCAAATGTATTTATTATAGGCCTGTGAATGTGGGTTAGCGAGTGAATGAGGGGGTTTCGTTGACTGCATTTCATGGTGAATAATCAAACTGTGCACATCTTTAAGCTTAATGTTGGCATATTATTATTTTGATTTTAGCAACAATCAGATTTCCATTTTTTGACTGCCAGATAGACTGTTTGGGTAAGCGAGTGTGAGTGAGGAAGATGAGTTGTGCAATAACTATACGGGTGTGTGCATTGGTGTGAAATCTTATCATGTTGAGAACCTCAGTAATTTTCCCCTTGAAATATGATGCATTCTAAAAGTGTTGTTTTCATTACTACTTTAATGGCAATAATTTCAACGCAAAGTACAGTTAGTTAGAGTATAGACCATATATTTTACTTCATCCAAATCTCACTGGAAGGAAAAAGAAGTGTTGGTAAAATGAAGGCGGATTGGTGCTCCCAGCTCATCATTGTTTTCTCTGGAGACGGCTTCATTGGAATCCTTAGTAGGTGCATGGAATAGATGCAAAATGCCTCATGAGTCAGCTAGTGAAACCAATGATGCAGTGGCAATGGAGAAAACTCTTTGTGCAACATATGTTGATAAGAAGTTGGAATTAGTACCACTTTCAAATAATAATATTAAATGTCGAATTGACCTGATGTCAGAAGATATATTATCTCAACATATTGTGGCTTTGAAAAAAGTAGGAAACTGTCACTACAGACAGATGAATCAGTGGACATTGCAGGTGACCCCCAACTCATGGATTTTGCTTGGTACCAACGAGAAGAAAACATACTAGAAGAGTTTATTGCAGTGCCTTGACATCTACCACCACGAGACATTTTTATTAGGGTGATTGTTTATTTATATATATATATATATATATATATATATATATATATATATTGTTACGGCTGGATCGGCAATACATATTCGGGATTCTTGATCGTAGGACAGAAATGGCTTATGTGACAACGACACGCTCGATTCCAGTCCCAAATACTATAATTATGCTCCAGACAACAAAAGCACCAACGCCCTACAGAGTTATCGTCTATGGTAACGAGGTACCTTAACTCGGCGAAAGTGTACAACAGGGGTAGGCTATGAGGCTAAACTCCCTCAGACATTTATAGGTTACGTTATTACTAAAGAAATGCAATACTCAAGAAACTACGTTAATATTAAGCCTCTAATAATGTAGAATAGAAGCAGGCTAAAGGTATGACAGTGAAATGCTAAATGACAAATGTACACGCCTACTTGAAAGCGCGTGCACTAGAATAACTGTCCCCTACTAACATGCACTAGCATGTAGCATACAAGATGTTCATGATCCAGTAGATACCTAATAATACACATGGAAGGAACATAAATAGTAGTCACTTATTATAAGAATGAATCTATACTTGGAATAACTAAAAGGTTGCAGGCAACAGTACTGCGCCGGTAGCCTACTACCGCATAGGCTACTTCGCTTCTCTCACTCTGTCTCCCCTCTGAGTCCGTATGCGCCCTACGCAACAGAACTCCGGACACAGCAGCAAAACGACAGTGCAGTTAATTGATACATGAAAGTATTAATAGTGTTGTCTTGTGTGTGAGTAATGTGTATTGTAAAGTGTTACATACATAAACTTAAAGAGAGCTGCAATGCATAGTAAAATAAAGATATAACCCACTCATCATCCCCATGTGTTCTAGCTAGCAGGCCAAGTCACAGGAACAACGAGTCCCAGCACCGAAAGCGAGAACCCAGGAAAAGACTGCAGAGAACACAAGGACAGATAAATTACGTTACTCTACTATACCGGCACTACGAGCGAGCTGTAGTCTCTGGTACTACACTCGCTCCTGGCTCGGTAGGCAAATCAAGGCTAAGTCCTCGCCCCTCTACAGACAACTCCTGGGCATGGTCGGGCTCTTACACATGGCACTAGTCTAGTCACAAATTGGATGATGAGCTGGGCATATAACTCGTGAACATGTAGAACGTTCACCAACTATCCTCATCAAGAAGATCGCTGTTCACATTAACCCCTTAAATCTAATACATGTAAATATATGCTTGTCCTAAGAGTAATACGAGAGGTGAGTGCTGAAACTCCTTTAGGACCTCAAGGGAAGGTTATGCATTTAAATAGAGAGAAGAATGAAATGAGAGTAATGTCGTCAGAGAGAAAGAGTGCAACCGTGAGAAGTTGGGAGAGAGGGCAAGGGATGTTAGAATCTCAAAGGTTCTAGGCAACCTGATCATGGAACACACAGCGAGCCTCCAGGCAATGTGCAGTACGACAACATGGGCAGCCCAGGCAGCATAGGCAGGCGGCAATGGACTACCAACCCTGTCGCGCCTAGCTATAAGCGCAAGGCTGCCAACCAGTCCATACGTCTGGCAACCACCCCCCCGGCAGCGTGGCGCATTGCTACCCTCTCGCTCTGAAGCCTAACTCACTCTCTCTCTCTGAACTCCCATTGTCTTATCTATCAACTTCTCTATTGATACTACATATTAAATGGAAGGTCTCGACATGGCTTAAAACAAAACCCACCACTGGTTAGCACATGACGAGACCTTTGCAGAGATACAAAGAACATAGTTATACGTTGTCACACTCAATATAGACAGCCAGCACGGTACAGTGGTACGGGCGGTACAGTGGAGTACCAAGGAGTACAATCAGGTTGCGTTGCCACGCACTGGGTGCGTCACAGCCCCCCCAAGATTTTAGATAATCGACCTTAGAAGCATTATCAAAATCTGACAGGCAACCAACCGACCTGCTACCCTTAGCTGCCACTAATTGCAAAAGGTGCACAACAACTGAAGTGTGAATTATACATAAAACACAATATCGCATGCATCATGCTACAACAATAAAGACTTACAAAACTAAAAAAAAAATTCTCGTTTATTTTATTGTTTTATAATCTTTTTGGACGGCGTTATGATAGCCTAATTTTACTCCTGCTCAACCCACACACCGTGCACGACTATCCTGGATCATCAACCCTTGATAGACAATCTGCTATCACGTTCTCACTCCCGGCAATATGCTGAATGTTGAGATTATACTCTTGGAGCATTAGGGACCACCTGGTCAACCGCATATTCCGATTGTGAAACTGATTTAGGAATTTCAAGGGATGATGGTCCGTATAAATCGTCACTACCGGGCCGTAGGCTGGAACATAAACTTCGAAATGTTTGAGCGACAAAACGATAGCAAGAAGCTCCTTCTCTATAGTCGAGTAATTCCTTTGTGCCGAATTAAACTTGCGAGAAAAGAAGCTCACTGGGTGTTCCAAGCCCTCGGAATCAGTCTGCAGTAACACTGCCCCGGCACCCACACCGCTGGCATCAGTCGCCAGCTGAAAACTCCTGGAGAAGTCTGGGGCTCTCAAAATCGGATGTGTACACAGCAGGTGCTTGACTAGGTCGAAAGCCCTCTGACACTCCGCAGCCCAACAGAACTTCACTGACTTCGACAGTAGATCAGTTAACGGTGCTAAGACAGTAGAGTATCCCCGGATGAAGCGCCTATAATAGCCTATCATACCTAGGAACCGCATGACCTGGCGCTTAGTGGTGGGCCTGGGAAACATATTGATAGCCTGTATCTTGCTCAGGGGGGGGCACACCCGGCCTAACCCGACCACGAAGCCAAGATACTGCACAGTAGCCTTTACAAACTCGCACTTCCTCAGGTTCACCACCAGCCCAGCATCGTGCAACTTCCCAAACAGGGTCTCTAAGTGCCTTAGGTGATTTTCAAAATCGTCATCATACACTATCACGTCATCAAGGTAGACCGTGCAGTTAGGGATTTCGTCACAAATATCGTTCATCAGGTTCTGAAACGTGGCAGGTGCGTTCTTAAGCCCATAAGGCATTACGTTACATTGGTAGGTCTTGCCATCTACCACAAAACCACAAACTTGCTTAGCTCGGTCCGACAGGGGTACTTGCCAGTAGCCTTTTACAAGATCAATTTTAGTAAGGTACTTTGCATTCCCTATCTTGTCCACGCTGTCGTCAACTCGAGGCAAAGGGTAAGGGTTGGTAGTGGTCAAGCCATTTAGCCTACGAAAATCTATGCAGAACCGCACCTTGCCGTCAGGTTTTGGCTGCAACGTGACGGGTGATGTCCACTTCACATAACCTTCAGTGATCATCCCTCTCTCAACCATGTACTTTAACTCCTCCCGTAAAGCTGGCAACTTTACCGGGGGCACACGGTAGGGCACTGACTTGAAGGGCACATTATCACCGACGTCCACGTCGTGCGTTACCTGAGTAGTGAGACCTGGGTGTTCGGCGAAAACAGAGGGGTATGACCTGAACAGGCCTAGGACAGCAGCACCCTGGTGCTCAGGCAGGTGACTTACAGCTTGCCTAGCCTCTTGTTCAGTATTCCCCGCCCACTGTTCCGCGGAAATGACACAGTCCCAGCTATCCTCCTCAGCAGCATGACTGTCCCCACCTCCTTCTCCACCCTGGCCGCTGCAGGCCAGCACAGGGACAGTGAGAGGCTCTGAGGGGCGTCTCACATACTCTTTCATGAGGTTAACATGACATAACTGATGTTTTTTTCTACGGTCAGGTGTTGCAACGAGATAATCAAGGTCGGACAGTTTCTTAGCCACCACATACGGCCCAATAAACTTGGCAGAAAGGGGGTGTCCAGGCAAAGGTAAAAGCAACATTACCTCCTGACCCACCGAAAACTCCCGAAGCTTCACCTTGGCGTCATACTGGTGCTTCATGACCGCCTGTGCATTAACCAAGTTATTACCTGCCGCTGCCATGCAACCAATAAGTCTCTCCCGGCTCTCAAGGATATATTTAAGTACAGACCCCGGCTTCTCTTCGCCCTCCCAGATCTCTTTCACCATACTTAAAGGTCCTCTCACATTATGGCCAAAGACTAGTTGATTTGGACTGAACCCCAGGCTCTCTCCTGGGACTTCACGTGCAGCGAACAGAACATACGGCAGACCCAAATCCCAATCAGTGTCATGTTCTGCACAGTAACAGCGTAGCATACTCTTCAGGGTCGAGTGCCACCGCTCCAAGACTCCCTGACTCTCGGGATGGTAGGCTGACGACACTACAGAACATATACCGTGCAACTGAAGGGTTTGCTTGAACAATTTGGATGTAAAATTGCTCCCCTGGTCTGACTGCACCTCACGTGGAAATCCATAACGGGAACAGAACAATAATAAGTTTTTAACAACTGCCTTTGCCGAGCCGTTTCTCATGGGGTATGCGTCCGGGTATCTCGTAGCCACATCCATGATTGTCAACAGGAATTTATTGCCACTACTAGTAGGCGGGAAAGGGCCAACCAAATCTACTACAACTTTGCTGAACGGAGGCCCGGTGACAGGTATGGGAAACAAAGGTGCCTTCGGGATGGTCTGGTTAGGCTTCCCCGTTGTCTGGCAGGTCGCACACCCAGCCACCCATGCACAGACATCAGCCTTGACCCCAGGCCACCAGAAAAACCTGCCCAATGCCGCCAATGTTTTTGTTACCCCCAAATGACCCGCCACCGGCACATCATGCGCCAGACACAATAAGGACTCTCTATACTTATTTGGAACAACCACCTGGTCTACTACCCTCGCACCGCCCTCCCACTTCGATTTGGGGTCTAGAAATCTGCGGTACAATATCCTGTTGAGCCTAAAGAAATCTTCCGGCTTCGCATCCCCATCTTCCTCCAACTCTATGGCACCATTGCTATAACGAGCTAGGCTAGCGTCTTGCAGCTGCTGCTCACTAATGTCCCTGGGCGTCAATGCATCAAGATGGTTTTGTAATAAGACATTACCCCGGCTAGTAGGCTCTACTGCCTTAGTGGCTCTCGCTACAGCTCTTGCCTCACGCGAAGTCTTACCCAACTCTGCCTTGTTACACACCATATCTGGGCCAGAGTCAACTCCCGTGTTTATTATAGGTCCAAGTACCGAATCACCGAGAAGTGCAGCAGAATCAATGTCCCTTTTCCTGCCCTTAGCAACCTTCTCCTGATCCTTCCTCCACTGTCCCCGAGGTTGAGTGCTAGGCTGTGCAGGAGCCGCAGAGCGAGATCGGGTTACCACACAGGCCATCTCATCCTGTTGGCACCTCCCAACCCATTCCCGATTCTCACCATCCACGTCGGCCGCCCTCTCGGCAACGACTAAGGGTGGAGTCCCGGAAGTGGGCACCGCAAAGTCGTTGCCGAGAAGAAGGTCGACGCCCTCAACTGGCAAACACTCAACGATCCCTACATCCAGCTCCCTGCACACCTCTCCCACTCTCAACTCCAACCTCACAAGTGGGTATGACCTCGTAGCATTTATACCCTGCACCACAACAACTCTGGCCGCATTTATCGGTTTCCCTGTGAAGTTCCTCAACAAAGTTTGCGAAGCCCCCGTATCCCTCAGCAAGTCAACCCTCCGTAGTTCACTCCCCCAGCTCACAAACCCGTGTCCCCGATGGTTACAGAAAGTGTCCCGGACAGGTGTCGAGCCTTCCGTACGCTTCTTTACCGCGTGTGCCTCAGCTGCTGACAACCTACCCCGGGCAGTTGCTGCAGCCTTCAGAGACACACCGATACTGTGAACCAATGACACCGGCTTAGCGGGAGTGTTACTAGGGCACTCACGTGAATAATGGCCTAGCTTCTGACATTTGTAACATTTCACATCCCCAATGGGCTTCTTCCCTTGTGCGGGCGAAGAAGGGGCCTGACCTTTAGTAAACGGGAGAGGCTTGTGTTTGTAGGTGTTATTAGGTGCAATGCTTTTAGTGTGGTTATGTGTGTCATAGGATTTGTTATTATCGAAAACTCTGGTGGGTGGGGTATAGCGCCCCTTCTGCCCTGACTCAGCCCTCTGAGCGGCACCGCAACCACGAATCAATGATAATCTGAAGTCTGCCATCTTGGCAGCCTCCTCTACTGTCTTGGGACATTTTTCCTTAATGTTCAGCGTTAGATCGGTTCCAGTACATTTGTAAAACTGTTCCAGATAGAAAAGTTGCTTAATTTCCTCAGCCGACTCTGCGTGCTCGGACCGAAACCAGTTATTACATGCATCTGTTAAGTCCCGTGCGTGCTCCATAAAACTGACGTCGCTCTTCTTATTCACGCCACGGAACTTCAATCTATAAGTTTCGGGTTGCAGTTCGTAGGCCCGGAGCACAGCCTCCTTCACCAGTCCATACACGACACTCTCGTCCAGTGACAGTGCATCGTAGGCTTTCAACCCCTTACCCACTAGACGTGATGAAACTAATGCTGCCCATTTAACCTCCGGCCAGTCATACTCACGACACTTCTTTTCGAAACGAGCAAAAAACTCAGTCACTGCTGTCTCATCAAATGCGGGTACTAACTTAATTAAATGCGAAAGTGAGTCTGTAACCCGGTGCCCACCACCGAGATGACGCCCCGTGGTCTCTACTCTAGACTTCTCGACATCCATTTCAGCCTGGTACCTGGTTGCATCCTGATTGGCTTGGATTCTAGCAACCTCTATGCGTTCTATACTAGACTGTTGACTCTCTTGCAACTTAAGCTTAGCTAGTTCTAGCTGAAATAACATCTCAGGAGACAGGCCTGGGGGGGGAGAGCACAAAATGGGGGATCCACACCGAGACGTGTTTACGGGTAAGCCAGCTTGCCATTGAGAACCCTCCTGCTGCATCGTGCTAAGAATCGCTGGCTGAGGGCCCAGCTCAGGGGTAGAGTGGAATGGAGGCTTGGAGGGAACCCCCCAAGACCCCACTCCACCCACCGCCCCATCGCCATCACCCAACAAACATGCCACCAAATTCTTCTTGGGCCAACTGTCAGGACAGTCCCGCCCCAAAACCGTGGCTAAACAGCGAAGACCGTAACAATCAATAGCCTGCAGGCGCTGTTCGGTCAAAGGTGTCTGCAAAAATGCCCGGGCATCCCTCTCTCCACTTATAACACTCCCCTCCCTAAATATCTGTTGTACTTGCTGGTCACTAGGCTGTACCGTGTTATCCTCCCCCGTAAATGATGAGTCATTAGACATAGTGCTGGTTATACAATTGCTGTTCATAAAAAAAAAGAAGTGCTTATTACTAATTGCAGTCTCGACTCACAAAATGTTAAAGATGCTTGAATGACTCTACTCTAGACACCCCCAACGAAACAATCTGCAAGTCCACCAATACAATAATGACACAATAAAAATTCCTCCAATATGCAAGAAAATTCTAGCCAGCTCTACTAGGTAGCATAGAATAGTTCTCCAAAAAACATGTGATAGGATACTACTGAATCTTGTGCAAGGTCGCCATTTTGTTACGGCTGGATCGGCAATACATATTCGGGATTCTTGATCGTAGGACAGAAATGGCTTATGTGACAACGACACGCTCGATTCCAGTCCCAAATACTATATGCTCCAGACAACAAAAGCACCAACGCCCTACAGAGTTATCGTCTATGGTAACGAGGTACCTTAACTCGGCGAAAGTGTACAACAGGGGTAGGCTATGAGGCTAAACTCCCTCAGACATTTATAGGTTACGTTATTACTAAAGAAATGCAATACTCAAGAAACTACGTTAATATTAAGCCTCTAATAATGTAGAATAGAAGCAGGCTAAAGGTATGACAGTGAAATGCTAAATGACAAATGTACACGCCTACTTGAAAGCGCGTGCACTAGAATAACTGTCCCCTACTAACATGCACTAGCATATAGCATACAAGATGTTCATGATCCAGTAGATACCTAATAATACACATGGAAGGAACATAAATAG
>JBAKBP010031827.1:0-23943 GCA_037953745.1 Lithodes maja
CCGTGCTTCCTACGACGCCCTTGCTAGTTCGTCGCGCCTTACCCCGACGCCATCGCCTAAATGTGTTATCTCCCGGAGGTATTGAGACGACATTGAGACTTTATGAGCGAGCTGATGCCAAGCATAATGTTGATGATGAAGTCAGTGACGACTCCAGTAATTATAAGTCGAGTGATTATGGCCATGAGAGTGACAAAGAAGAGCAATTCCTGGGATTTGCGAGAGAACATGACAGTGATGAGAGTGATGAAGGTGATGTACCAGTTGTTGAGGAAGCTGGTTTACCTAAAGACAGTGAACTTGAGAGAGTGAGTGAGTGGGAGAGTTCAAGGTCACTCACCAAATTTCGCATAAGTGACACGACTCCAAGCCCTTCCCCAGGTAAATCGCCTTTCAAGCTACATTTGTATAAGCAGAAAATACTTGAGAAGGCGGCCGCAGCAGCTAGGGAACAAGCAAAAATACTTGGTGAGGATGAGGCTGTGAGTGAGGGTCAGCGTGGTGACCCTTCTCGTCCGCCATTGTCTCCCTTATCTACCCACGCCACCCAAGATGACCCGGATGCCCCGCATTCTTCCCCACCACCCCCACCATTGCCAAGGGTTGAGGACCCCCCACTTTCGGCCTATTTGCCTCCTAGGTCCCCCGACAGGAGACATACTGTTGCCGAAAAGGGGAAAGGTAGGAAATATACCAAAAAAATTAAGAAAAGTAAGAGAGTTTTGTTCGAGGCTCCCGCGGCGTCCACCCCGGCCGGCCCCAGCCATACGTCCCCGCAACTTTCCCCACGGTCCTCCCCACCTCTCCCGCCTTCAACATGTTTTCCTGAAGAAGTCTTTGAGCTCGCATCACCAATACCTGGGCCTAGTGACAGTGAAACATTGCTTTCTGTCACTCGTCGCAGGCCAAGGAGCCCAGGACCTCGGGGGGACACAGCCTCACCTGCCACTCCTTCCCCACCTCGCCCACCCGCACGCCGCCCACGCATCACTGGTTCCCTGCCAGATTATGTGGGGGCCACTGATGATGAAGGGCACCTCTCTGAAGACTCTGGCCATGATTACATAGGTCCACCGTCAGGGCAAGATGACCACTCTGACGATGACTATATGGACATCGACGACCCTCGACCCATCCGCTTGGCCCGGCGTCGTGCTGCCCGTCGTGCTGCCCGCCGCCCTGGCCGACGCCCTCGCCGCCCTACGGCGCGCGCCTCCCGAGTTGGCCCTGGGCGTGCTGGGCCACCAGCTGGAGCTCCTCGTCAGCGTAGACAAGACCCATTCTACGTTTTTCAGTGGCAAGACGTAGTTGATGAGGATGGATACAACCCTGATGTGCCAGCTTTTGATGAGGTACTGGAGGGTTCAGGCATTACCCCCAATTTTCCTGCAGGCCCCAATGCTCCACCACACGAACTATTTGAGGCCTTCTTTGATGAGGAGGTGGTAGGCTATGTTGTCAAAGAGACAAATAAGCAGCACCAATTCCAGGTCCACTTTTTGGGCAAGGTGACCAAGGGCCACATGAGGCAGTGGACCCCAGTGACTCATAAAGAGTTCATGGTGTTCCTGGCACTCACCATGCTAATGCCTCATGTCAAGAAGCATAGGTTGCCTGACTATTGGATCACCAATGATCTGATATCCACCCCTGCCTTCGGGAAATATATGTCTCGCGACCGGTACCTTGATATCCTCGCAGCGCTCCATCTTGTCACCAACCTTGACGTCCACCTCCCAGACAAGCTGTGGAAGATTAGGACGTTGTACGAGATGATGCGAGAACGCTTCACCTCCTACTTCAAGCCCTTCCGCAAGGTCGTCATTGACGAGTCTCTTGTGCTGTTCCGGGGAAAACTCAGCTTCCGGCAGTACATCCCCTCAAAAAGACCGCTTTGGCATAAAATTCTTTGTGCTGTGCGACTGCCAAACTGGCTATGTCCTGGACTTCCTGGTCTACAGCGGGAAGGAAGGGGACTTGCTTGTGGACCCCCTCATTGGCTTTGGCGGAGCAGTGGTGCAAGCCATGATGGACCGCTACTTTCACAAGAATCACGTCCTCTACACGGACAATTATTACACGTCCCCCACTCTCTCACAGTACCTGCATGAGCGCAAGACGGGGACTGTAGGCACAGTACGAGGGAAAAGGAAGGGCATGCCACCTTTCCCTTCAAAGACCAAAAAAGGTGATGTGTTCAAGAAGAAGTCGGGGCCCATTCTGGCTATCCACTGGCACGACCAGCGGAAGGTCAACCTCCTGACCACCATCCACAAGGGGGAAATGGTGGAGACTGGCAAGGTGGATCGCCGCACCCAGGCCAGGGTGACCAAGCCCGATGCTGTCCTGGACTACAACATCAACATGAGGCTGGTGGACAAGTCCGACATGCAGATAGGCTTCATTGACTGCCTGCGTACCTCGTGCAGATGGTACAAAAAGTTCTTTCTGCATATGGTGGACATGTCAGTTCTGAATGCCTACAATATATACAAGCTTCGGAATGTGAACACACCCTTGAAGTTCAATAGCCTGCGGAGGTTCCAAAAGCAGGTGTTGACGGAGCTCCTGGAGAAGTATGCTACGCCACAGAGGGTAGTGGCACATCCTGGGCCCGCCGTTATTGACCGCTTGCAGTGTGCTCAATACTTGATTAGGCACAGGCTTGGTTCCCTGCCTCAGAATGAATCAGGAAGAACACAGCAGAAGCGGTGCCATGTCTGCTACAACAGCAGGGTGAGGCCGAGGCCAGGTAAAAAGTCAACCATGGAGTGTGTGGAGTGCAAGGTGGCACTCTGTGCTTTAGAGTGCTTCTTTGATTACCACTCCATGCTGGAGTTCTAATAATCATACTGAAATTGCCAAATAAAATGACAATATGTACACTATAATTATATATAGGCAAAAAGTGGAAGAAAACCAATTTATTGTAATACAAAAGTCATGTGTTATGAGAAAATTGATACAAATACAATTACACCATAATAATATGTGAAAGTGACACATATGTATATACCAAGTGACATTCATATGATTAGAACCTATAGAAATATATAAATCAGTGAAAAAAAGACACAATAAATTGTATATAAAACGTTTACAAATCATATAACTAAGTGAAAGTGACACAAGACCTAATATTTGATGGCCAAAGTATAATAAATGCCTGTGATAACGAATAATCAGTGCCTAATACAACAATAACCTACCTCAATTACTAATAAAATGTACGGTATCGAGTGAAAATGAGCATTATCAGTGACAGTGACACTCTCTAAAGCATATTTGTCAAAGTGAAAGTGACACAAGACCTAATATTTGATGGCCAAAGTATAATAAACACCTGTGATAACGAATAATCAGTGCGTAATACAACAATAACCTACCTCAATTACTAATAAAATGTACGGTATCGAGTGAAAATGAGCATTATCAGTGACAGTGACACTCTAAAGCATATTTATCAAAGTGAAAGTGACACAAGACACAATACTTGATGACCAAAGAATAATAAACACCTGTAATAACGAATAATCAGTGCCTAATACAACAATAACCTACCTCAATTACTAATAAAATGTATGGTATCGAGTGAAAATGAGCATTATCAGTGACAGTGACACTCTAAAGCATATTTATCAAAGTGAAAGTGACACAAGACACAATACTTGATGACCAAAGAATAATAAACACCTGTAATAACGAATAATCAGTGCCTAATACAACAATAAGCTACCTCAATTACTAATAAAATGTACGGTATCGAGTGAAAATTAGCAATATCAGTGACAGTGATACCCTAATAAACATATTTTATATAATTGGCCTCAAAATAACTAGAAAATATCAAATAAACATCACATTCTCAATATCAAACACTAAAATCGTCTAAGGGAGATAAATACTTTGGCGCGACGAGCGGCTAGGTGCGTCGTAGCCATGGCCGGGGCGACGCGTCCGAACGCCGGAAGAATTTGCCGCCGAAAAGCACTCGTCTTCCCGCGCTCACCATTATGCAACCAGAGGGGCTAGAGACCTCTACTCAACGCCATTCGACAGAGGAAGGTTTGTGGAACATTATTCTTTTTTATTCACAACATTACATGCCATATTCATTGACTTACAGAGTAGTTAACATTGCCCAAAGATCGTCAAAACACCCGGTACCGCAGCACAGTCGCGAGCTATAGCCCCCGGGGCTGGAGGGTTAATCACATCGTTCATTACCCCCCTCTCTCTCTCTCTTTCTCTCTCTCTCATCTTAATCATCATCTTCTTTTTTCTTCATTTCATCTCCCAATCTTAGTGACTAAAATGCCCCAGAACAAGAAGCCCGAAGGACCAGGTGACCAAGCCAACCAGTTCAGACAGGCCGAAGCCCGCAGGGCTAAGCAACTCCAAACCACACCTGCCTATCGCTTTTAACCGCTGACCCTTCCCCCACCTCGCGTATCCACTACCCCTCGTGTCCTACACCTCTTACCCGCCAGACTCTACCTACATGATGATGAACATGAATACACCTTAATTTAATACACCCGATAACCCTATGCCCGTTGTTGTATTGATTTAGGCCTGTTAATTCGGATAAACTCACTATGACCAATCTGCAGACGATTATCAGGAGAGATGCAGGAAAGCTACCTCGTATCTCTCTCCATGACGAGTATAGATATATGTACCCCCCGTGCTCAGTCGCCCCCCCTTGCCTTGTTCTTCTAGTAACTAAGTGTATAATTATATAATATTAACCGGAGTATGCCACCAGTATTGATGCAACATAGCGACACTGTCCTTGTGTCGTATTGTGCCACGTGCATACCAACCCGGTTTCATCATCTTAGTAGGACGACGGCTATAATGTTGTCATTCATGCATGTATTCAATCCTTAGGTTAATTATCATTTATCCGCCATTGTGTTCCTCTCTTCCATTTACTTTTCCACAATTGTTATACGTCTTCCAATCACCTCCTTCGTATCCACAATCCACACTACTCTATTTTGCTTCGTGACCCTATGCTCAGTGGTACCCTGTTTTGGGTCATCCTGTCCGCTTATCCTTCACGCCCCACTGCACACACCACCCTACCTGTTCGATCGTAGGGAAATGCCACCCCTATGTCCAGCGCATTAAGGGTCACTACCCTAGGTCATGAGCGGCGCGGCGCCTAGCCTCAAACCACCCCCTTTACAATTCACAACCCTCCCCCTGTAAAGACGCCATAAGAACGTTATAACATGCCAACTCAGTTCGTTCACTAACCTCAACAAATAGAAGGGAAGGACCTATCCTTATACCCCCCTTAACTATCCTCTAACTCCCTAGCCACACTCACAACCTGAACCAGAACAATAGCCTGCGCGAGAATAGGAATACCCCCTAAAATACCTTGTCTTGCCAGACTAAGTTTCTGAAAACCAACCGCCCCCATAAATCTATGTATGTTCTTCCATCCGAGAAGTAATATGTTAACCCCCATGTCATAATTGATAAGAAACTATGATACCCACGGGTACACCATTGTATATATAACCATTATTCCTGTAAGACCTAGACAGAGATAATGACTGAAGATGTTAGCAACCATGCAGTAACTCTAATTCTTACCCCAACCAGAGATTGTATAGATAACCCTCTTTTACCATTGTCTCGATGCATATCTACCACGAAACAATAACGAAGCTACCCCTACGAACTGCCGCTTTCTTTGGTATATATATTTCATAGAAAATGCAGTACCCAGGGACAACTAGATCAGCAAGAAATCGTGTCAAATAATAGTGTCCATAACCCCTCGTATTGACGAGTAATAGTACCCTATGTTTTTCTCTACTTTCTCCACAGTCAAGCACACACCTACAGCTAACCTCATCTTCCCCACAGTCCACATGATTCTATAATTTCCAGACTCATATACCACCACCTATTGCTAATCCCCCGGTAGCGTTTGATTACCCTACTTTCCCTGTCGGTAACCCCCAGTCTAAGATACCAACTGTAGCCTAATGCCACCCCTACGCCCAGAGACCTTAGGGTCGAACTTCCACGTAGCACCCCTTAACCCTCTCCCTCTCGTTAACCCCCCACGCTCCTCCACTCCCTCCTAACCTAGCCTCTCCACCATGCCCCCTGAATATCCTTAACTTTTCCGTTGCTAACATTCTCAAACCTTTTGTATATATACTCCTATCCAGCCTACCTTCCCCCAGTAGGAAAGAACACCATTAGAACTTTACTAACCCTTTGCATGCCATCTATTCCCTCACAACCCCTTCACAACCCTGTACCAAATGATCGTCAGTGCGAGGCTAGCCGCCTCGCCAGTGACTAACTTCTATTGCCATACTTCCAGATAAATGTGGCAGAGTTAGCAACCCAGTCTCCACCACATCCAACAAACCATGCAATTAACAACCCAACCAATTAAACCAGCTGGTCAAGGCACCTTCGGTTTTGGTATTACGAACACCCACATCTGTCTCATAAACAGAGGGTTATTACAAACACTTGTAATATGGCAAGCCCCCAGCCACAGCCGCCCGGACGACCATCACAGAGAGAGGACGCGCACCTACCCCTTTCACCCACCTGAGGAGGGAGACCCCTACCCCTGCGGAGGTATACCTGACCCCTGTTTTGACTTCCGGGTCATTGCCAGGTAGCACAGGAATTCTTCCTATCAATGAACTAACCATGTATGACTAACACCTTTACTAACCTCTATTAACCCACAATAACCCATTAACCTTTCTTGCATACTCCGATAACCAAATTAGCTCCTCAGCTATACCATAGAATGAAGACTGAGCAATCTAAGAGAGACGCTCCTATCAAAGATGTCCCAAACCGCCTCGCAAAGTAGATCCAGTCTCTCTCCCCTAAATACTTCCAGTATAGCCAAAATAGTACCTCTTACTACGGCTCAGTTATATCCCATTATGAAGGCTCCATACAGCCATGTGCCACAACAGTAATCACCACCTTACCTAGTTCCCGTATCCATTGAGAGCTCAAATAAGTCCGTCAAAACTCGAGATCCCTATTGCCTACAGGGTCCAAAACCGAACCTATAAACCAAGCTCCAGCCCCCAGTAAAATCAGTTGAAAGATAGACACCAACCAGTGGGTGGTCACCAGAGTTGACCCCGAGCTCTATCATTTGTTTGTTCCTGAGAATTGAGTTCCAGAGCCGGCAGACTCTGTGGCAGATTTAGATAGAAGGATCTGTCCACGTAAAAGAAATCTACGTGCACCTTATAACCTTCATACAGGACGGGAAGCTGAGCGATCGACGTGAGATGCGCTTGACGTTAATTCCGATCCAGATTGACAGGAATATCCTAATATCTGTGATTCAGGTCTAGAAACCAGTGGGTATATAAGAGTGTAACCAGCAACGATCGCCAAGAGATCCGTCTTGAGAACTTCTACATATGGACCATCTGGACGGCCGCGGAACCAGTCGTTAGCCCCCAACATCACGGACGCAAGATAACCAGGACCAGACCAATCAAATACTACCCAAGATTCACTATATCAGTGCTACAGTGTTACAGTGCTATTTAGAGACTCACTTATTAATATTTCTATGAAGTGGCTATATCTTTGCCCCAGTAGAATTCATATATAAACATTCCATTAGGAAGTGCTAAGCGTATCAGTGTTTATTAATTAACAGGCGATATTAACTCTCGTAATTACCCATATATCCAGATATTATTACATAGAAGTGAAACCCTGGTGATATCTGAATGTTCGCCCACTGATTTGCATTCTATGTATTTCTGATACAAGAATATAAAACTTAGATCAGTACCCCCCTGAGGTTACTAAAATTCCCGTGCTCTAAAATACGCGTGTCTAATCTAGTCTGTGAACTACTACTTGTGCATCAGAGCTACCAGTGATAAATCTAATAGTGAATATGAATCTATAAGTAACATTTATGGTCTCCAGTATATCAACTTGTGAATAAAGCCAGTGATCAGAAGATTAATACCTGAACGTTGGAAGTGGGAGACTAGGCTCCATCCAGATCCACTTAATGCTAGTTGTTCAATTCTATCATTTGTCTTGTACGAGTATTCATACCTTCTTATGTTTCATATTAATCATTATCAAGAAAACTACAGAAGTGTGTACATCAATAAACGTGATCGTGTGTCTTGTTACCGTGTGTTTATTTTGTGTTCTCTATTCCTCATACCTAGTTTTGTGCATGCAGCCTTCTATACCCAGTCAGTTAGAACTCACATTACCCAAGTTAATCCTGTAGAAAAACGGCATAACATTGGCGGCAGCGGTGGTTCTTGATTCGGATAAAAGGTTGCATTACATTGCAAGTTTGGAACAGCCAGAACACGATAACATCATGGCGCACCGTTCTCACGTCCCCATCCCACATTATGATGGGGAGACTTACGAGATCGAAATGTTCATGACAATAGTGAAACCCGTACTTGACCTAGTTTATACCATGGATGCAGAAAAGATAGCCGTGACATTAACACACCTGGGAAAAGCCGTTTCCCTGGTTGCCTACCAAGTGCACCCTGCTCTCACATGGGACGAATTTCACACAATAGTGATAGAAGCCATTAACCTCTGAAGTGCGCACGGGGGTAATTGAAAACCTCCCCCTGTGCTGACGTATTTGAGGTTTTTCGTCACTAAAATATTCATTGTACCATTAATAGCATTAATAATTATCCATATGCGCCTATTATGGGTTGATTATAAAGGTATTAACCTAAAACAACAATAAAACGAGTGAAAACAGCGTTTGGATGGTCAAAATCGGAGATATAGCCCGCGAGTTGTATAATGTATGGGTGAGGCAAGCTACCTTCCCGCCAATTTTCCCCAAGGCCACTGCGACACAGTCGATCGATATTCTCTCTCTCTTGCACTCGATTGCTATCAGTGATGACAACACCCTGCTTGCAACTTGCTAATGTTAGCACGAAAATATACCTCAGAATAAGGGAATACTGTAATAGGGAAAATAGGTGATAACTGAGGGATAGGAGAAAAGTGGGGAAGGAGGGGAGGTAGAGGACTGAGATTTTGCATGGCCCAGGGGCCAAAAAAAAAAAAAAAAAAAAAAAAAAAAAAAAAAAAAAAAAAAAAAAAAATTCGATGTCAAAAGTTGATTTTTAATTTTACTTACTCAGGAGAGTCTTCCCGCAGTCCGCCGGGGGAACTCTTAACCCGGGAGCTGCGGGAAGACTCTTAAGAGTTCCCCCGGCGGACTGCGGGAAGACTCTCCTGAGTAAGTAAAATTAAAAATCAACTTTTGACATCGAAATTTTTTTTTTTTTTATTTTTATTTTTTTTATTTTTTTTTTTTTTTTGGCCCCTGGGCCATGCAAAATCTCAGTCCTCTACCTCCCCTCCTTCCCCACTTTCCTCCTATCCCTCAGTTATCACCTATTTTCCCTATTATTCCCTTATTCTGAGGTATATTTTCGTGCTAACATTAGCGAGTTGCAAGCAGGGTGTTGTCATCACTGATGGCAATCGAGTGCAAGAGAGAGAGAGAGAGTATCGATCGACTGTGTCGCAGTGGCCTTGGGGAAAATTGGCGGGAAGGTAGCTTGCCTCACCCATACATTATACAACTCGCGGGCTATATCTCCGATTTTGACCATCCAAACGCTGTTTTCACTCGTTTTATTGTTGTTTCAGGTTAATACCTTTATAATCAACCCATAATAGACGCATATGGATAATTATTAATGCTATTAATGGTACAATGAATATTTTAGTGACGGAAACACCTCAAATACGTCAGCACAGGGGGAGGTTTTCAATTACCCCCGTGCGCACTTCAGAGGTTAAGAGTCTTCCCGCAGCTCCCGGGTTAAGCCTTCGTGGCCCACACCCGTCTCCAAGACACTAAATTCGAAGGCGATCTAAATGCCACAGTGAATAAGATCGCCCAACATATCAAAGTGTCTTTCCCCACATTGACCAGAATCCAGCAAGAACAGCAGATTCTGGTCAACCTTGTATCAATATTGACCTCAGCAGTAAAGGATCATTTCCGTGTGCACGATTTCGTCGGATATTAAAAAGATCTCATCACGATCCGACGTATTTTGGCCGTGCACACAGAAACACCCACCCAAATCGCTGTAATCAAGAGGTTCCCCACACACCCGCAGCACCTCGACAACCAAAACCCCAAGGCTCAAACCTTCAACTCCAAGAATGCCTACCCATCCTCATCCTTCCACAACAAACCTACCTACCCTTCCGGCAAGCCCCAACCCAGTAGGCCCCGGTTCCAACCTACCCAGCCACGCAGAATCTTCAACCGGAACAAAACCTACAACCCCTACCAAAGTAAGAACCCTACATTAGTGATTATCAACCCCTATGATTTCCCTGCCTGTAGTGCTAAGTGTGCCCTCCATCAAATTCGTGACTCTGCCAAACCTCGCCCCTGTACTCCTCGCATTTCTGTAAATGAAGAGGAGTGGGGACAAGAGGAAGAAATGGAGGCAATGCACACCGAAGACATAGCCCCCCATATCATGACCTCAGACGATACCGAGGAAACCCTGGAGGAGGTAGATACTGACCCCCAGGATTTTTAAAGTATCCCCGCCCACGATGGCCTCGGCGGGGGACGCCATAACTGATCGCACTGCCCCCATTTACTACATGGCCAAAATCAAGGAATGTCTTGTTAATAGACACGGGAGCTGCTAAGTCATGTTTGTTCAAGTCTTATTATGATCAACACCACCGACTATTTGGCCCCTTGTTACCTACCAAAGCAGAACTAATCTCAGCTGCTGATACCTACTTAAATCTCCTAGGAGACACTTTGCCCCTGTCAGTAACTACTCCTGCCCCCCATAACCGTTGTTATCACCCATTCACAGTATTTTCCTCTCACTGTAAACATTACGATGGTTTCCTTGGACTTGACCTCCTTCAAAAACTCCAGGCCCAGGTTGACTGCGGCCAGAGGCTGATCTCATTAAAAAAAAAAATCCAACCCAAAGCCTCTGACAAACCCATCATGCAGAAACCAGTTCACAAAAAGAAAAAACACCTCCACCCTCAACAAACTCTGAGTCAAGATTACCAAGTTGCAGCTAGCACTAAGGTAACTCCTAACCCCCCCCCCCCCCCTTGCCCCGAGTTCTCTCAAAATACCACTCATTCCATTGAAAAAATGCCTCAACAAACGAAAGAAGACAAGTCCAAGCAACTCAATGATGTAAACCTTCCCATTTCTCCTAACTCTGTCCAGGATCAATCCTCCAATGTTTCCAGGACAGACTCTTATGTATGTAAAAACCATTCTACCAAATATTTATGTACCCACGTTTCCAGGAAAAATGCCGACCTATGTACCCAACAATGTTTTCCCCATGCCCCAAGAAATGCTCGGCTATTCCCCCACCAACAAAATTTCCCTTGTGACAGTTTTCCGTCAGTAGCTCCCTTCCACCCCCACACAATTCACACCCCTAAAAAACTTCAAAACCCCACACTTGACTCACCCCCTCATGACAGACAAACCCACCAATCCCATACAACCTCTACACAAACCGTCACTGCCACCGACAAAACTCCCCAAATTCGTCCTTTTAACAACCACAAATCAGTACATCAGTCCTCCCCCAATAACCCATGTTCTATGCCTAACTCTTCCCCCACCAATCCTCCACAGTCCCACCAACACATTCCGTTTTCTAAATCACTGTTACGACTGAGGTTTAAATATATCAGGGCTCTTATTCATTGGACTAGTAATGGCATAAATGCTACAACGGAAAGCGCTAGATCCAACCTCTGATGTATATTCCCAGTGAACAAAGAACACAAATACTCTACAGAGTTCTATATGCAATAATAGGCTATCAAACTCTCAATAAATGTGCGTCTACTCTAGGCTTAATGTTATGTGAAAACAGCCTATTACTACCTATAACCGAAGGTGCTTGGTTATGGTATGCAAAGTAAGGTGGTAAGAGAAGTTACAGCTTACGTTACTTTAATCAATAAATGTCAGGCACTCCTGCATGAAAGAAAGTGCACTAAAGTCCTTCAACACAAACAAGGAATCTTCTTTAAATGTTAGATGCTATAAAGATGCTCGTATTGGAAATGGAACCCAAAAAGGCAGGCAGCGGAACAATGCTCGTGTAGGCTATGCACACAAAAAGGCAGAATATATAATGCCGTCGGAGCCAAGAATATCCTAAACACTACAACAATAATAATCGCCATGACAATGCAGTATTCCTATTAACAAAAAGAGCCTAAGTCGTTTGTGTCTCCATACATCAAACTAGGCTGCGAAATGCTTGTGTAATCATAAATGGGTATGCATAAAAAGAGTAATTAGGTTAATATACTTAATGTCTACTTTGACTGATAAAGTCTAGCTAGAGTCAATGATACGAGATACTGGTGCGCATGACATGCCGCATAGCCTAGTGCAAATCTCAAGTCTGTGCATCAAATATTACGTTATAGGGAAGGGTAGCTCTCTTGAGGAACCTTAATACCGAAGTATTAAGCGTTCTCCTGGCGTACCTCAAAGACAAACAACGAGCTTAGAACAGTGCAGAATGGTATAGGCAAAAAGCCCTCATTCGTGCATGCTCTACTCTCAATGGCACACAGACTATAATTTACTCAATCAACTCCAGTTCTCAGGTATGTCGTGCAGCTTTTAACTAAAGCCAGCACTTATAGGAAACAATACCTTATAATATCAGACTCCTAGTCTAGCATTATCTAATCCAGCAGAACACTAATAATTAAAGGAAGCAGTACTAAACAATATGAATGCCAACCAATGCTTCGTGATCAACTTATCTTAACAACTAACATACATGGGTTATATCAGACCTTAACGCACAATACAACTGGCCAGCATGAAGCTGATTTTGCAGAGTTAACCAGAAGGGATATAGTCTTAATAAAAGGTGGTGAAAGATATGAAAAAAGAGAGAGGTAGGCAGAGGAAAAGATTCTCAGGTGCAGAGCGGGGACAGGTAGCAAGGGATAAAGATGGATGCATTCTAGAAACCAGATCTGAGGGAGAGAGTGGCGAGGAACCAGTATATATATACAGGGGAGGTGTGGTGGAGTGGTCATGCCACTGGATTGGTAATCCAATGGACCTGGGTTCAAATCCCGATATGTCAATGGGAAGATATTATTGGGATTGAATTTGTGCTGTACCTAGTATCAGTGCATTACCACAAAGCCCACTGAAATGCCAAAAAAATACCCTCATTGTTCCCTGATTAAATAACACTGTATGAATATTCCCATATTCAAAATATGTTACAGGGGGACAATGCCTAGTGAGTTCACTGCTCAATAGGTGGCGTTCTGAGAGTGAGGGTCTGAGTCTGGAGGGTGAGACGGTGAAGCACTTGAGCGAAGCAACCAGCCGCTTCAGAGATGGAGCTGCTTCGAGCCATGATGGATGCTTTACATGTCTCACTCCCCAGACTGGAACAAGACCTCACGGGCTTCACCGTGTTGAGCGGTGGAATGTACAGGCTCTCAGCCTATGCCCGAGAGGGAGTAGTTGGAATATAGAAAAAAAAAAAAAAAAAAATATATATATATACCGGGACTAGGTCGAGCCGCGTGGGAAAAAAGCGGTCACAAGTCCTCTAGCCACTAGCAAGGGAGCTAGCAGCATGGTAAGGACCTCTCTCAACCAACCCCCACGAGGCAGCCAGCCGTGACGTCATCGAGCGGGGCAAAAACACTGAGCGCCCCCCTCTCACTCTGTTCTACTCTCTCTCTCTCTCCCAGATCCCATCATTACTAGTTAATGATAAAACATATACTTTACAATTAACTCTCCCAGACATATTATGTTCCAATAAGTCCAAGTAGGCGCTTGACAAGTATTTTGGGTCTTGAATTTGGCTCATGAGTGTTGTCGAAGCCTTACATTTTTCGCGATTTCCATCCACCAGAATGCTGTTTATTGTGATGTATCATATATCAATGGAAAGAGGAATATTTATAGTACATGATAAAATAAAAATAAATGTAATAAATCGAAATATGAAAGTGTAAATGAGTCCGGAATACAATTATTTCCCATGCAATTGTCTTCACACCGTCCTAGCTCTAAATTGTGAGTGATGACCATATATTTTTTTTTTGCTCAAATAATAGTATTTTTTCTCCTCTTTCCAAATCTGGAAACAGAAATTGTTTATCTTCAATAGTTCTCAAGCAGTGACCGAAAACAAAAAATATATGATTTTGATTTATATGGTTTATAACATTTTAAATTTATTTCGTTGCTACGAAGTGTATGGTTTTAAATTTAGGCTGTATGAATACGGCAAATAATGCTGATGAGTATAAAACAAACTAGAAGTTCCTAGGACAAATACTTTTTGCGCTATGAATATTTGAAATGAAGAGCCAAAATGCGAATATTTACGCTTCACCCATCTCTGTTCCGGCGATGTTATCCGGGTTCCGAGCTGTTCCCCACCTCGTGGTTGCGTTATTTGCTCGGATACGTATATAACTGTGTATATCACCGGAATCGGAAAATTGTGCTCTTTCCAATGGTGAAAACCAAAATAATATAGCATAATTGGTTCGCGAGCTATGCACAATTGTTTCCATGCAATGACCGAAAAAAACAAAAATCTGATTTTGATTGATATGGTTTATAACATTTTCGATTTATTTCGTTGCTACGAAGTGTATGGTTTTAAATTTAGGCTGAATGAATACGGCAAATAATGCTGATGAGTATAAAACAAACTAGAAGTTCCTAGGACAAATACTTTTTGCGCTATGAATATTTGAAATGAAGAGCCAAAATGCGAATATTTACGCTTCACCCGTCTCTGTTCCGGCGATGCTAGCCGGGGTTCCGAGCTGTTCCCCACCTCGTGGTTGAGTTATTTGGTCAGATACGTATATAACTGTATATATCACCGGAATCGGAAAATTGTGCTCTTTCCAATGGTGAAAAAAAAAATAATATAGAGTAATTGGTTCGTGAGCTATGCGCAATTGTTTCCATGCATTGTTATTGTTATGAAAATATATGAGAATGTTTATACAGTTGTATATCTTTGCCACAATATACACCCTTTCCAACGAGAAGGGAAATGGCTCCTGGGTTGACACTGAAAAAACAAAATAAGAAAGCCAGGTAATCTTCAGGTAATAAATTCAGAAATAATTCTATTGTACACGTAAATAAAATAAAGTAATGTATATATATATATATATATATATATATATATATATACAGTATATATATACTGTATATAAACAGTATATATATATATATATATATATATATATATATATATATATATATATATAAACAGTATATATATATATATTGTGACGCACCCAGTGCGTGGCAACGCAACCTGATTGTACTCCTTGGTACTCCACTGTACCGCCACTGTGTGGTACCGCTGTACCGCTGTACCGTGCTGGCTGCTTATATTGAGTGTGACAACGTATAACTATGTTCTTTGTATCTCTGCAAAGGTCTCGTCATGTGCTAACCAGTGGTGGGTTTTGTTTTAAGCCATGTCGAGACCTTCCATTTAATATGTAGTATCAATAGAGAAGTTGATAGATAAGACAATGGGAGTTCAGAGAGAGAGAGTGAGTTAGTTTTCAGAGCGAGAGGGTAGCAACGCGCCACGCTGCCGGAGTGGTGGTTGCCAGACGTATGGACCGGTTGGCAGCCTTGCGCTTATAGCTAGGTGCGACAGGGTTGGTAGTCCATTGCCGCCTGCCTATGCTGCCGGGGTTGCCCATGTTGTCGTACTGCACATTGCCTGGAGGCTCGCTGTGTGTTCCATGATCAGGTTGCCTAGAACCTTTGAGATTCTAACATCCCTTGCCCTCTCTCCCAATTTCTCACGGTTGCACTCTTTCTCTCTGACGACATTACTCTCATTTCATTCTTCTCTCTATTTAAATGCATACCCTTCCCTTGAGGTCCTAAAGGAGTTTCAGCACTCACCTCTCGTATTACTCTTAGGACAAGCATATATTTACATGTATTAGATTTAAGGGGTTAATGTGAACAGCGATCTTCTTGATGAGGATAGTTGGTGAACGTTCTACATGTTCACGAGTTATATGCCCAGCTCATCATCCAATTTGTGACTAGACTAGTGCCATGTGTAAGAGCCCGACCATGCCCAGGAGTTGTCTGTAGAGGGGCGAGGACTTAGCCTTGATTTGCCTACCGAGCCAGGAGCGAGTGCAGTACCAGAGACTACAGCTCGCTCGTAGTGCCGGTATAGTAGAGTAACGTAATTTATCTGTCCTTGTGTTCTCTGCAGTCTTTTCCTGGGTTCTCGCTTTCGGTGCTGGGACTCGTTGTTCCTGTGACTTGGCCTGCTAGCTAGAACACATGGGGATGATGAGTGGGTGATATCTTTATTTTACTATGCATTGCAGCTCTCTTTAAGTTTATGTATGTAACACTTTACAATACACATTACTCACACACAAGACAACACTATTAATACTTTCATGTATCAATTAACTGCACTGTCGTTTTGCTGCTGTTTCCGGAGTTCTATTGCGTAGGGCGCATACGGACTCAGAGGGGAGACAGAGTGAGAGAAGCGAAGTAGCCTATGCGGTAGTAGGCTACCGGCGCAGTACTGTTGCCTGCAACCTTTTAGTTATTCCAAGTATAGATTCATTCTTATAATAAGTGACTACTATTTATGTTCCTTCCATGTGTATTATTAGGTATCTACTGGATCATGAACATCTTGTATGCTACATGCTAGTGCATGTTAGTAGGGGACAGTTATTCTAGTGCACGCGCTTTCAAGTAGGCGTGTACATTTGTCATTTAGCATTTCACTGTCATACCTTTAGCCTGCTTCTATTCTTCATTATTAGAGGCTTAATATTAACGTAGTTTCTTGAGTATTGCATTTCTTTAGTAATAACGTAACCTATAAATGTCTGAGGGAGTTTAGCCTCATAGCCTACCCCTGTTGTACACTTTCGCCGAGTTAAGGTACCTCGTTACCATAGACGATAACTCTGTAGGGCGTTGGTGCTTTTGTTGTCTGGAGCATATAGTATTTGGGACTGGAATCGAGCGTGTCGTTGTCACATAAGCCATTTCTGTCCTACGATCAAGAATCCCGAATATGTATTGCCGATCCAGCCGTAACAAAATGGCGACCTTGCACAAGATTCAGTAGTATCCTATCACATGTTTTTTGGAGAACTATTCTATGCTACCTAGTAGAGCTGGCTAGAATTTTCTTGCATATTGGAGGAATTTTTATTGTGTCATTATTGTATTGGTGGACTTGCAGATTGTTTCGTTGGGGGTGTCTAGAGTAGAGTCATTCAAGCATCTTTAACATTTTGTGAGTCGAGACTGCAATTAGTAATAAGCACTTCTTTTTTTTTATGAACAGCAATTGTATAACCAGCACTATGTCTAATGACTCATCATTTACGGGGGAGGATAACACGGTACAGCCTAGTAACCAGCAAGTACAACAGATGTTTAGGGAGGGGAGTGTTATAAGTGGAGAGAGGGATGCCCGGGCATTTTTGCAGACACCTTTGACCGAACAGCGCCTGCAGGCTATTGATTGTTACGGTCTTCGCTGTTTAGCCACGGTTTTGGGGCGGGACTGTCCTGACAGTTGGCCCAAGAAGAATTTGGTGGCATGTTTGTTGGGTGATGGCGATGGGGCGGTGGGTGGAGTGGGGTCTTGGGGGGTTCCCTCCAAGCCTCCATTCCACTCTACCCCTGAGCTGGGCCCTCAGCCAGCGAGTCTTAGCACGATGCAGCAGGAGGGTTCTCAAGGGCAAGCTGGCTTACCCGTAAACACGTCTCGGTGTGGATCCCCCATTTTGTGCTCTCCCCCCCCAGGCCTGTCTCCTGAGATGTTATTTCAGCTAGAACTAGCTAAGTTTAAGCTGCAGGAGACTCAGATACAACAGGCTAGTATAGAACGGATTAAGCTGCAGGAGACTCAGATACAACAGGCTAGTATAGAACGCATAGAGGTTGCTAGAATCCAAGCCAATCAGGATGCAACCAGGTACCAGGCTGAAATGGATGTCGAGAAGTCTAGAGTAGAGACCACGGGGCGTCATCTCGGTGGTGGGCACCGGGTTACAGACTCACTTTCGCATTTAATTAAGTTAGTACCCGCATTTGATGAGACAGCAGTGACTGAGTTTTTTGCTCGTTTCGAAAAGAAGTGTCGTGAGTATGACTGGCCGGAGGTTAAATGGGCAGCATTAGTTTCATCACGTCTAGTGGGTAAGGGGTTGAAAGCCTACGATGCACTGTCACTGGACGAGAGTGTAGTGTATGGACTGGTGAAGGAGGCTGTGCTCCGGGCCTACGAACTGCAACCCGAAACTTATAGATTGAAGTTCCGTGGCGTGAATAAGAAGAGCGACGTCAGTTTTATGGAGCACGCACGGGACTTAACAGATGCAGGTAATAACTGGTTTCGGTCCGAGCACGCAGAGTCGGCTGAGGAAATTAAGCAACTTTTCTATCTGGAACAGTTTTACAAATGTACTGGAACCGATCTAACGCTGAACATTAAGGAAAAATGTCCCAAGACAGTAGAGGAGGCTGCCAAGATGGCAGACCTCAGATTATCATTGATTCGTGGTTGCGGTGCCGCTCAGAGGGCTGAGTCAGGGCAGAAGGGGCGCTATACCCCACCCACCAGAGTTTTCGATAATAACAAATCCTATGACACACATAACCACACTAAATGCATTGCACCTAATAACACCTACAAACACAATCCTCTCCCGTTTACTAAAGGTCAGGCCCCTTCTTCGCCCGCACAAGGGAAGAAGCCCATTGGGGATGTGAAATGTTACAAATGTCAGAAGCTAGGCCATTATTCACGTGAGTGCCCTAGTAACACTCCCGCTAAGCCGGTGTCATTGGTTCACAGTATCGGTGTGTCTCTGAAGGCTGCAGCAACTGCCCGGGGTAGGTTGTCAGCAGCTGAGGCACACGCGGTAAAGAAGCGTACGGAAGGCTCGACACCTGTCCGGGACACTTTCTGTAGCCATCGGGGGCACGGGTTTGTGAGCTGGGGGAGTGAACTACGGAGGGTTGACTTGCTGAGGGATACGGGGGCTTCGCAAACTTTGTTGAGGAACTTCACAGGGAAACCGATAAATGCGGCCAGAGTTGTTGTGGTGCAGGGTATAAATGCTACGAGGTCATACCCACTTGTGAGGTTGGAGTTGAGAGTGGGAGAGGTGTGCAGGGAGCTGGATGTAGGGATCGTTGAGTGTTTGCCAGTTGAGGGCGTCGACCTTCTTCTCGGCAACGACTTTGCGGTGCCCACTTCCGGGACTCCACCCTTAGTCGTTGCCGAGAGGGCGGCCGACGTGGATGGTGAGAATCGGGAATGGGTTGGGAGGTGCCAACAGGATGAGATGGCCTGTGTGGTAACCCGATCTCGCTCTGCGGCTCCTGCACAGCCTAGCACTCAACCTCGGGGACAGTGGAGGAAGGATCAGGAGAAGGTTGCTAAGGGCAGGAAAAGGGACATTGATTCTGCTGCACTTCTCGGTGATTCGGTACTTGGACCTATAATAAACACGGGAGTTGACTCTGGCCCAGATATGGTGTGTAACAAGGCAGAGTTGGGTAAGACTTCGCGTGAGGCAAGAGCTGTAGCGAGAGCCACTAAGGCAGTAGAGCCTACTAGCCGGGGTAATGTCTTATTACAAAACCATCTTGATGCATTGACGCCCAGGGACATTAGTGAGCAGCAGCTGCAAGACGCTAGCCTAGCTCGTTATAGCAATGGTGCCATAGAGTTGGAGGAAGATGGGGATGCGAAGCCGGGAGATTTCTTTAGGCTCAACAGGATATTGTACCGCAGATTTCTAGACCCCAAATCGAAGTGGGAGGGCGGTGCGAGGGTAGTAGACCAGGTGGTTGTTCCAAATAAGTATAGAGAGTCCTTATTGTGTCTGGCGCATGATGTGCCGGTGGCGGGTCATTTGGGGGTAACAAAAACATTGGCGGCATTGGGCAGGTTTTTCTGGTGGCCTGGGGTCAAGGCTGATGTCTGTGCATGGGTGGCTGGGTGTGCGACCTGCCAGACAACGGGGAAGCCTAACCAGACAATCCCGAAGGCACCTTTGTTTCCCATACCTGTCACCGGGCCTCCGTTCAGCAAAGTTGTAGTAGATTTGGTTGGCCCTTTCCCGCCTACTAGTAGTGGCAATAAATTCCTGTTGACAATCATGGATGTGGCTACGAGATACCCGGACGCATACCCCATGAGAAACGGCTCGGCAAAGGCAGTTGTTAAAAACTTATTATTGTTCTGTTCCCGTTATGGATTTCCACGTGAGGTGCAGTCAGACCAGGGGAGCAATTTTACATCCAAATTGTTCAAGCAAACCCTTCAGTTGCACGGTATATGTTCTGTAGTGTCGTCAGCCTACCATCCCGAGAGTCAGGGAGTCTTGGAGCGGTGGCACTCGACCCTGAAGAGTATGCTACGCTGTTACTGTGCAGAACATGACACTGATTGGGATTTGGGTCTGCCGTATGTTCTGTTCGCTGCACGTGAAGTCCCAGGAGAGAGCCTGGGGTTCAGTCCAAATCAACTAGTCTTTGGCCATAATGTGAGAGGACCTTTAAGTATGGTGAAAGAGATCTGGGAGGGCGAAGAGAAGCCGGGGTCTGTACTTAAATATATCCTTGAGAGCCGGGAGAGACTTATAGGTTGCATGGCAGCGGCAGGTAATAACTTGGTTAATGCACAGGCGGTCATGAAGCACCAGTATGACGCCAAGGTGAAGCTTCGGGAGTTTTCGGTGGGTCAGGAGGTAATGTTGCTTTTACCTTTGCCTGGACACCCCCTTTCTGCCAAGTTTATTGGGCCGTATGTGGTGGCTAAGAAACTGTCCGACCTTGATTATCTCGTTGCAACACCTGACCGTAGAAAAAAACATCAGTTATGTCATGTTAACCTCATGAAAGAGTATGTGAGACGCCCCTCAGAGCCTCTCACTGTCCCTGTGCTGGCCTGCAGCGGCCAGGGTGGAGAAGGAGGTGGGGACAGTCATGCTGCTGAGGAGGATAGCTGGGACTGTGTCATTTCCGCGGAACAGTGGGCGGGGAATACTGAACAAGAGGCTAGGCAAGCTGTAAGTCACCTGCCTGAGCACCAGGGTGCTGCTGTCCTAGGCCTGTTCAGGTCATACCCCTCTGTTTTCGCCGAACACCCAGGTCTCACTACTCAGGTAACGCACGACGTGGACGTCGGTGATAATGTGCCCTTCAAGTCAGTGCCCTACCGTGTGCCCCCGGTAAAGTTGCCAGCTTTACGGGAGGAGTTAAAGTACATGGTTGAGAGAGGGATGATCACTGAAGGTTATGTGAAGTGGACATCACCCGTCACGTTGCAGCCAAAACCTGACGGCAAGGTGCGGTTCTGCATAGATTTTCGTAGGCTAAATGGCTTGACCACTACCAACCCTTACCCTTTGCCTCGAGTTGACGACAGCGTGGACAAGATAGGGAATGCAAAGTACCTTACTAAAATTGATCTTGTAAAAGGCTACTGGCAAGTACCCCTGTCGGACCGAGCTAAGCAAGTTTGTGGTTTTGTGGTAGATGGCAAGACCTACCAATGTAACGTAATGCCTTATGGGCTTAAGAACGCACCTGCCACGTTTCAGAACCTGATGAACGATATTTGTGACGAAATCCCTAACTGCACGGTCTACCTTGATGACGTGATAGTGTATGATGACAATTTTGAAAATCACCTAAGGCACTTAGAGACCCTGTTTGGGAAGTTGCACGATGCTGGGCTGGTGGTGAACCTGAGGAAGTGCGAGTTTGTAAAGGCTACTGTGCAGTATCTTGGCTTCGTGGTCGGGTTAGGCCGGGTGTGCCCCCCCCTGAGCAAGATACAGGCTATCAATATGTTTCCCAGGCCCACCACTAAGCGCCAGGTCATGCGGTTCCTAGGTATGATAGGCTATTATAGGCGCTTCATCCGGGGATACTCTACTGTCTTAGCACCGTTAACTGATCTACTGTCGAAGTCAGTGAAGTTCTGTTGGGCTGCGGAGTGTCAGAGGGCTTTCGACCTAGTCAAGCACCTGCTGTGTACACATCCAATTTTGAGAGCCCCAGACTTCTCCAGGAGTTTTCAGCTGGCGACTGATGCCAGCGGTGTGGGTGCCGGGGCAGTGTTACTGCAGACTGATTCCGAGGGCTTGGAACACCCAGTGAGCTTCTTTTCTCGCAAGTTTAATTCGGCACAAAGGAATTACTCGACTATAGAGAAGGAGCTTCTTGCTATCGTTTTGTCGCTCAAACATTTCGAAGTTTATGTTCCAGCCTACGGCCCGGTAGTGACGATTTATACGGACCATCATCCCTTGAAATTCCTAAATCAGTTTCACAATCGGAATATGCGGTTGACCAGGTGGTCCCTAATGCTCCAAGAGTATAATCTCAACATTCAGCATATTGCCGGGAGTGAGAACGTGATAGCAGATTGTCTATCAAGGGTTGATGATCCAGGATAGTCGTGCACGGTGTGTGGGTTGAGCAGGAGTAAAATTAGGCTATCATAACGCCGTCCAAAAAGATTATAAAACAATAAAATAAACGAGAATTTTTTTTTTTAGTTTTGTAAGTCTTTATTGTTGTAGCATGATGCATGCGATATTGTGTTTTATGTATAATTCACACTTCAGTTGTTGTGCACCTTTTGCAATTAGTGGCAGCTAAGGGTAGCAGGTCGGTTGGTTGCCTGTCAGATTTTGATAATGCTTCTAAGGTCGATTATCTAAAATCTTGGGGGGGCTGTGACGCACCCAGTGCGTGGCAACGCAACCTGATTGTACTCCTTGGTACTCCACTGTACCGCCACTGTGTGGTACCGCTGTACCGCTGTACCGTGCTGGCTGCTTATATTGAGTGTGACAACGTATAACTATGTTCTTTGTATCTCTGCAAAGGTCTCGTCATGTGCTAACCAGTGGTGGGTTTTGTTTTAAGCCATGTCGAGACCTTCCATTTAATATGTAGTATCAATAGAGAAGTTGATAGATAAGACAATGGGAGTTCAGAGAGAGAGAGTGAGTTAGTTTTCAGAGCGAGAGGGTAGCAACGCGCCACGCTGCCGGAGTGGTGGTTGCCAGACGTATGGACCGGTTGGCAGCCTTGCGCTTATAGCTAGGTGCGACAGGGTTGGTAGTCCATTGCCGCCTGCCTATGCTGCCGGGGTTGCCCATGTTGTCGTACTGCACATTGCCTGGAGGCTCGCTGTGTGTTCCATGATCAGGTTGCCTAGAACCTTTGAGATTCTAACATCCCTTGCCCTCTCTCCCAATTTCTCACGGTTGCACTCTTTCTCTCTGACGACATTACTCTCATTTCATTCTTCTCTCTATTTAAATGCATACCCTTCCCTTGAGGTCCTAAAGGAGTTTCAGCACTCACCTCTCGTATTACTCTTAGGACAAGCATATATTTACATGTATTAGATTTAAGGGGTTAATGTGAACAGCGATCTTCTTGATGAGGATAGTTGGTGAACGTTCTACATGTTCACGAGTTATATGCCCAGCTCATCATCCAATTTGTGACTAGACTAGTGCCATGTGTAAGAGCCCGACCATGCCCAGGAGTTGTCTGTAGAGGGGCGAGGACTTAGCCTTGATTTGCCTACCGAGCCAGGAGCGAGTGCAGTACCAGAGACTACAGCTCGCTCGTAGTGCCGGTATAGTAGAGTAACGTAATTTATCTGTCCTTGTGTTCTCTGCAGTCTTTTCCTGGGTTCTCGCTTTCGGTGCTGGGACTCGTTGTTCCTGTGACTTGGCCTGCTAGCTAGAACACATGGGGATGATGAGTGGGTGATATCTTTATTTTACTATGCATTGCAG
>JBAKBP010031828.1:0-23942 GCA_037953745.1 Lithodes maja
GTGATGCATCGGCAATGTATGTAACGGTAAACCCCAGCGCCGCATAGGGTGCGTCGCGGTTAATTACTCCGGTCCTATGGCACCTAGAGGGCTCAGATTTGTATGGGAACTGCGTAAGTATGCCACACAACAATGCCGATGGTTGAAAAACCATCAAAGTCCAGCCGTGTGAGCGTGCAAAAACCTTTTTTTGCATGTTTTTGCCTACCCCTTTCCCCTCTTGTAATTCCGACTTTCGGGTGCCACGTAGGACCCCTTAATGACATAGGGGATCGGTTTGTTGTGGTTTTTCCTTAATTTCTAACCCATTCTAGGTGTTTTCTGGATTTTTTTTTTTTTTTGACAACCAGCTGATTACATTTATATTATATTGCCTGGGGCTCAGTGGGTTAAATAAATTGTCAATATGTACTTAATTATTGTACATTTTGATAACAAACATATTAATCTAAATACCCTGACTTTGTGTATTTTATTAAATTACGTACAAATTGGGCCGTTGTGTTGGAATTGGCTAGCGGACCCTATCTCTCGACATGTAGCGTGAATTATAGAGACCATAATCATATTGTTTACGTTGCATGCAGACAACAGCACAATCAACAAAGTACTGGTATTAATGCCAACACAAATACGGTAATATTAATAACAAACGAAGCTAATTTTGTGAGTACCATATTTTACAAATTAGCAATTGGTGTACAGTGGTGCTAATAAGTCATGTCTCAGCTGTCTTTATGTTTGGCTCGCTTTGTGCTGTATTAATGTCTGTCCGATGTTGAATAAGGTGGGTAAGAGTAGGAACATGGTTGTATATCTCAATCAAAGAGAAGAAATCATGTGTAAATATTGCTGATACCAATTATTGATCAGAACATAATTGGTGCCTGGACATCACTTATTAGCGCGACTGTACATTTGTGTAATTCCACAAATGTATAAATAACCATCCCTCAACTAGATGCTGGGGAACTTGACAAAAATGATAATGAAATATGGAATAGCTGAAAACATTTAAGAGTTACAAACAATCTTGAATCCACATCTACAAGAAAAATGACTGTAATTGATTATCATGAGCAATCACTATATAAAACTTGACTGGTGATGGCAGGGGGGGATATTATACTCTGTCTAAAGTAACTTGGCAGCTCATTCCACCTTTTTCCTGCACAGCTCATAAACCGTCTTGGTGGTGTTATGGTTAAGGTGTCTACAAATCCGTGTGTGATAACCCAGGTTCGAATCCCGGTGGATCACATATATGCTTTCATTAATTTCATTGGAGGTGTTTGGTGGTGTGGTGAAAGTAACAACAAATAGATTATACCGGTGTTTTAATCGCTTGGCCGTAGAAGCTCTCCTTCGTTCAACTTCACCGGTCACCCCACGCTTATTATATTCAGCTTAGGAAGGACCACTACGTATCGAAGGGATAAAGACGCCACCCCACACTTATTATATTCAGCTTAGGAAGGACCTCTACTGTATCGAAGGGATAAAGACAGGCTCGATTAACCCCACGCTTTGCTGCCGTCCCTCCATAATCCTAATAATGGGTGTGGGATTTGCTGCCAAGTTAATGTGAATGGAGTATAGCAGGTCGACCATGAGAGAGATGCTTTTAGTTTTGTGGCATTTTCAAAACACTTTCCTATTTCTTGACGTACACGCGGATACCATAGTCTCTAGCCCACTCATAACAATCCGTGGACTCCCTATGTTTTTATTTATGCAATTATAACTATCTGGATTGTCTTTTGGATAGAACTTGCCTTTCAACAAATAGTAGATATATTTTTGTAGTTGATGTATAGAAAATTGTATTCATAAATTGGTTTCCAGAGATATACTTCCATAATTAGAAATAGTTGAAATCCACGAATGTTTATAAGTGGGCTAGAGACTATGGTATCCGAGTGTACATTACAGAATAACATATGGACTGCGTCATCTACTGTACAAGTATACGGTATTCCTCTATTCCATGCATCAATTGAATTTGTTTACAGGATGGTAGAAATCTTCATGCTCCTGCAGTAAAATCGACTGAAATGCTACATTGCCACAAAACTTTTGATTGTTCTGTGATATGAAGTTTTTTTTTTTTATATTTTACACAATATATTCCTCTTCTAATAAATCATTGGGGAATCATTCAAGATACACAAGGGAGACGACTTTCCTACGTTCCGGAAAAATGTATGACTAAAAGCTCAGGCATATGGCACACCCAAAGGCTCCATTGCTGTACAGTACAGTACTTGGTTAACATCCTCTAGGTAGGAGGGGGCACCCAATTTATGTTTACTAATCGTCCAAATGTTCACCTTTTGATTATAATTACAGCATGTTATGGACAGTTTTATGTACATTATAAGGAGAGTCACAAATCTAGAAAATAAGGAAGGAATTTAGGTGGGAGCTCCTATTCTGATTATCGACGTCTAATCAATCCGAAGAGCTCGTACGGCTGACCAATGAATCTGTCACTACCAAGAAGCTAGACAGGGACTCCAAGCTTCACACGACAGCCTTGTATCCTACAAGCGAAGCCTCTGAGGGCGTCCTAATACCCTAAAGGGGGGATTCACACCAGAACTTTTTCCGGCAATTTCTGACGAGTGCAAGTTCTTTCTGACAACATTTCCGAGTTTGTTTGCATGGTATTGGAAACTAGACTGAACTAGATTAAGTTAAGTAGCTGAATTCTTACAAAACTTTAACTCAGAAGCTGCAGATCTCCTGATACTAGGTTACGTTAGGCGGCTGAACTCTTACAAAAATGTACAATCCAGAAGCTGCCAGAGGAGAACCTGCCGGGAACAACCGCAGGAAAAATGTCTGGTGCGACCGGGCCTTAACTCCCTCACCACTTGGCCACCATACCTCTAGTCGTCAGCTGAAGGATCTTTGAGTAAAAAATCCCCCATCCCTGAGAAGAAAGACAATATAACGTTCCTTCATCTAGGGTGGTCCCACTGAGGTTCCAAGTAGCCAAAGTCCCAACTGAGAAAACTAGAGGCTAAGAGACCAGGAGGTACAAAAAGCCGTTGGAAATTGAAGACGAACCCGAGGCATGAAGAGGGAAAACCAAAATAGAGAGAGAGAAACGAAAAATAATGCCGGCTGAAGGTGATGAAAATAGCTCGGAAATGTACAGCTCAAGATCCAAAAAAATCTACTTATCACTATCTGACCCTAACTGAAGGCTAGCTTGGCAGTTTTCTTCAGGGTTGTGTCGCTTGTGTATCCTGAATTATTTAGTGATCCCTATTCATCGTCCGAGAGTAGGTCTTTCTTGCTCTTGCGGTTTTTTCCGTTCTTGCCGTTCTGATTTCCGGTCTTCATGTATTGGGAGAGTAGGTCGATGGGTAGCGGGAATATGATGGTGGAATTCTTCTCAGCGCTTATGGCATTGAGGGTCTGCATGTAGCGCAACTGCAGGGATAGAGAGAGAGTTAGTTTTGTGATCTTCCTGTAAAACCCCAAGCCCACTGTTTGGGGTGTGAGCTTAGCATTGACTATATAGGGAATTTACAGAAAATGAGGGTGCCGTTCAACCCTTGTACTGTGTTTTAGTATCCAATTATATAAATATATTTGTTTCCATTCTTCCCATCAAACAAACCTCTGTATTCAGGTAATAGTGAAGTATATTACTGTTCACTTACGTTTTAATGAAGAAAAGAGCAATTTTGCTATCTCATGAACTTGCTTTACTATTGAATACATTGACTGTTGGCCAAAATTTTGCTTGAGTACTTTATATATAGCTTTCCATTATTGTACATGTATTTATTGTTAATATATATATATTTTTTATTACAACACTTAATCCTAAACTTAGCTTAATATGCAGAATAGATAAATTTCACAAAACTTTTTGAACATGCAAAAATTATATGCTGCTTTGGATTCATGCACCCTCTTGCAGTACAAAGGCTCCTTTAACCCATACAATACCAGCGACGTCTTTTTGTTTTGATTTCAGCTGCATTTAGACGATTTTATGAAGCTTAGGATGGACATATGGTAGCTAAAAGGATGGATTGAGGTAGTCTGTAATCATTTAAGGGGTAGACATCCTTCCTAAGCTAAAGAAAACCGTCTAATAGTTGTCAGAATATAAGGAAAAGGATGTCACCGGTACTGAATGACTTAATAGCTCATCACCATTCTGACGACTGCCTTATTTAGCTGTGTTAAGTTTAAGGACAAACTTTAGTTTTAAGCAGGTATGACACAAGCACTTTTTCACTCAACATTTATCCTCAACACTGGTCTGGCACCTTATGAGGTAAACATTTAATTTGTGCTTGTTACCTAAATTCATCTACCATCAGTCTAGTTTCCGATACCAGTGCAAAATACTCTAGAAAAATGTTGATGATCGAATGTTGACTATAAAAGCTCTCGTGTGATACCGGCTTTAGTCCAGCAATACTCTGGCTCATTCACTGTTCAACAAATTAATAATAATAATAATAATAATAATAATAATAATAATAAATTGAGGACTGTTATATGCTGTATTTATCTTTGTTAGGACACTGGATTATGGAACCTAGGCTATTTGGATGTGCTCGACCGATTAGTCTATCAAATCTATCAAAAATACTACCCACAAAAAAATAGTAAGAGTTAGATTAATAAATTTAAGAGTCACAATTACCTAAAGTTAAGGTACATTTTGACACTAATTTATGTCTCTAACTACTGTTCTAATTTGTCGCGGGTATTCTTTTAAATATTGCGAACTGATTGGCCGACATAACACACAAATAAGCTATAGTCTATTTGCTGTCAGTAGGCAAGAAATCATTACCTCTATCTTCTGTAACTCAAAACGGGCACGAGCAAATTGGCTGTAAATTACCACATTTATTCCTGGACTGACTCTTCCCAAATGGTAGAAATGTTAGCTCGATTACTCTAGTCGTTTTTTAATTTACAGAGGTTAGAGGTCATGATTTATCGCCTACTTACAGCGAATAAACTATAGCCTTCCCTACCCAGAAAAGAACAGTGATAATTGTTATAAGAGAACATCATGCTGAACACAATGCTCCTCTCGGGAACACAGTCTTGATGTTTACACTATCACAGAGCTCTTCCATCGGAATTGACCACTTGCGAGTTTCAGGCTATAAGGAAGTTGGAGCCGTAGACATCGATATTTAGCAGAATTACCAGCTAAAATACGGTTGTAGTGCATATATCTATCTATCTATCTATCTATCTATCTATCTATCTATTTACTCAGACCCAATACCCATTTTTCCTATTTTCTTTTCTTTTCTGTTTCCCTCTGTGCATACATAAATACACAAAACTCCATTCAACATACTATTCATCCCTCAGAAACCTACAGGATTATTGCTTTCCTGTTTGATATAAATGTTTACGGCTCCAACTTCCTTATAGCCTGAAACTCGCCAGTGGTCAATTAATTATACTGTAGTTGGTTATGCAAGAGCAATGTGATCGTATACTCACAAGGACTAAACATTCCTGAAGTAAACCGGAAAAGCTTGTGTTCAATTTGCGAGTTTCTGGCTATAAGGAAGTTGGTGCCGTAAACATCGATATTATTATGTTCCCTCCACCAACCGACTTTACTCCTAAACTCAATTAATTAAATCAACAAATACATGTGGCAGTCCAGGGATATTAAACAGAAATACAATAATAATATAGGTTTCTGATGGATAAAAGGTATGTTGAATTGGGTTTTATGTATTTATGAATGTACTACGACCGTATTTTAGCTGGTAATTATGTTAAATATCGATGTCTACAGCTCCAACTTCTTTATAGAACGAAACTCGCAAGTCGGCAATTCTATGATGATGCAGTTCACTTTGTTAGATTAAACGTTCCTATACAAAAAAAGAACAACCATTTATTCTGATACAAACTCCTCATTAAACATAGCATTATCTAGAACACACCACATACAGTATGTACCAAATGCAGTGGCTTACGTACGGACCACATACATTTTGTACATATAGTTAAAAAAAGTTTATGACAGATGACACCTAAGCTGGTATCACACGAGCACTTTTTCCCTCAACATTTGTCCTCAACACTGGTCTGGCAGCTTATGAGGTAAACATTTAAAAAAATTCTGCCACCTAAATTGATCTATCACCAGTCTAGTTTCCGATACCAGTGCAAAATATTCCAGAAATTTTTTGATCATGGAATGTTGACTATAAAAGCGCTCGTGTGATACCGGCTTTAGTTAGTACTTTTGGGGTACAAGACAAAATGGTCCCGTATTGATCTATGATGATGGTGGAAGATTAGTTATATTGAGGCCTGGGCTCAGTCCTCTTACCATACAGTACACTATACGTAGCGCCGGGGAGCTTGACAATAATCTTGACCGCTGACCTTCTCTGTAACTCAAAAGGGCCTAGAGCAAACTGGCTGTAAATATCTACACCTATTTCCTGGTAGACTCTTCCCAGATGGTAGAAACGTCAGCCCGATTGCTTTCATTCATTTCGAGTTATAGGAAGTTAAGGGGTCAAGATTATTGTCAAGTTCGTTGGCGCTACCAATAGTTATATTGATGCCTGGGTTCAGTCCTCTACCATACAGTACACTAAAGGTAGCGTCAGCGAACTTGACAATAATCTGGACCCCTTAACCCCTTCAGCACCTTTGATTCTGGCTAAAAGGAGATGATTTTTAACAGTTTAAGAAGGACCTACGTTCTTAAAAGGGTGTATTGAGATCGCATTTTCCCATTTTAGTCCTTGAGGTAGATCATAAACTAAAGAAAATCGTCTAATGGTAACCAGAAAACGATGAAAATTACTTCATGGTGGTGAAGGGGTTAATTGCTTATAACTCAAAATGAATTAATGCAATCGGGCTGATGTTTCTATAATTTGGGAAGAGTCCACCAGGAAATAGGTGTGGATATTTACAGCCAGTTTGCTCTAGGCCCTTTTGAGTTACACAGAGGTCAGGGATCAAGTTTTTTGTCAAGTTCGTTGGCGCTACCTATAGTGGCTCTAGTCTATTCGCTGTAAGTAGGCGAGAAATCATTAACTCTATCCTCTGTAACTCATAAACGTCTAGAGCAAATTGGCTGTAAATTTCCACATCTCTTCCTTGACTGACTCTTCCCAAATGTTAGGAATGTTAGCTCGATTACTCTAGTCGTTTTTGAGTTACAGAGGTTAGAGGTCATGGTTTCTCGCCTACATACAGCGAATAGACTCTAGTGGCTACCCTGGAGCTTCATGCCTACAATTAAACTGTACAGGGCGAATTTTCTTAGTAACACAGAAATGATAAATTGGAATTCCACATGCAGCTTTTTTATATATATATATATATATATATATATATATAAATAATGTCATCACATGTAAAATGTGCTTTCCACTTCATGATATACAATACACATAAAAATACAAATAAAACTTTGTACACTAATAGTTTCTAGAAGGGAAAAAAGGCCGTTGATAAAAATTGTATAACTCGATCCTTGATGCCTGAAACGAATGATCTAAATATACAGAAAATTATGGTATGCTTACTGAACTATATGTACAGGTAGGTGAGGATGGAAGTGGTGGTTATGAAGGTACGAGGGTTTATGGGGGGGGGGGGGGGTATGGGGGTGGTGGTGGGGGTGAGGCAGGGGTAGTACAGGGGTATAGGCCTACAGGGTCAATGGTGGCGGATTCTGTAACAGGCTCAGGCTTGGATTCTCTGGATGTTAAGAAGAAAGTTATGTCTACTGCTATAGCTGGCTACCACTAATGACTAGAAGAGGCAGTATA
This sequence comes from Lithodes maja, assembly GCA_037953745.1. Lineage (NCBI taxonomy): Eukaryota > Metazoa > Arthropoda > Malacostraca > Decapoda > Lithodidae > Lithodes > Lithodes maja. Next base: position 7,809 of record JBAKBP010031828.1, read on the forward strand.
CAGGTATTTTCAGTTGGGGTTTTCATGGGATATTTAATTAAAAGATGGTGTAGTTATTTTTGATGACTTGATAGAATTAAAACAACCTCCACTGGTCATTAAATTCCCTTAGAGTCTAATTTACACTACGGTACTTACAATCCAATCTCTGAGTAGTGACTAATGCGGTACAAGTCGGTGCTAGCTATTACGTTCAAACATAGACTACAGTAGATCTGGACTGGACACGAAAATGGAACTTTGCAGTAAGGGACCCAAAATCGGAGAACGAACCCTCAAGTTCGAACCTCGAAACCGTAATTTTTTTATATTTTCACGGTTTCGAGGTTCAAACTTTGGAGTTCTTTCTCCGATTTTGGGTCCCTTACTGCAAAGTTCCATTTTCGTGTCCAGTCCAGATCTACTGTAGTCTATGGTTCAAACAATCCAATCTCTGAGTTGTGGCTATGCAGTACAAGAACGGGGTGCTGGTTATATCATGTACAGCTGTGGCTACATTATGGATCTCGACTCGGAGCAATTCTTAGCACAATTCTTCAAAGGTTATCAAACTATACCGCCACAGTATTTTCAGTGGCTTTATCTTAGTGCTTTTACAATATTGAAATCTAATAGTTATCAATAAGTGCACTGTTTATTATATTCTTTTATTTTGTAATTTTTATTTTAGTAAGCGTTGGTTCCACATAGCGATTTTGATTAGTTATTTTGCCTTTATATTGTCTTTGTCCAAGTTTTGGTTTGTTTATAGTTTGCAAGTTTTACATTTTAATTGTTCTGTTTCATAACTTAAGTCACTTTAATTGGGGTATAGTGTGATAACCTCTTTACTCTTTCAAGAGGTCAAAAATATTCCATTAAGAGAATGTGTATTAAATTTGGTCTATTTACAAAATGCCTCCTTCTTGCATGAAATAGGCACCTCATTTGAGAGAGTGAGTTGTGGTAAGATCCTGGTGCATCTTGGGCAATAATCTACAGTGACTATAGTCTATTTGCTGTAAGTAGGCCAGAAATCATGACCTCTATCCTCTGTAACTCAAAAAGGGCTAGAGGAAATTGGCTGTAAATCTCCACATCTATTCCCTGACTGGCTCTTCCCAAATGACAGAAATATTAGCATGATTAGTCAGACCTATGAGAGTTCCATATGGAGCTCAGTGGTCTGGTTAATCTGCTCTACATAACTAACTAATTAGCATGATTACTCTAGTCGGTTTTGAGTTACAGAGGTTAGAAGTCATGATTTTTCGCCTACTTGCAGCGAATAGACTGTGCCTGCCTACCACTCATTCCCTTACCTGCTGAGCGGGTACCAGCAGGTAGTATTTCAAAATAGCTAAGCAATACTGTACTACACATCTCTAGCTAGATAAGCAAGGGTGGAGGCGTATGTTCAAGTTCATTATTATACATCTGACAAGGTGCTACTTTTAGGTAAATATTCATAATACCGCTTTTTCAGACTTCAGTAAATATTCTTGGTATCTAGCTAGTGTTAAATACAGCTATAAATAAAGTAGCCTACTCTAACAATAGACTAGGATCATTATACTACTTGCAGTCATACTTTTGTCTCCTGGTATTTAATATCGTAATGCATAGATTTAGAGTCCCTATTTTTCCTGCATCGTAGACGAAAAGTTTATCAATGTTATTCTTGTTGTTAGTGTTGGTATTGTTGGGGAGGATGATATTGTTCACGAGGGGAGAGACATTTTTGAATTGTCACCATATTTCTTGAAATTATGAGCTAAAATTTGCCAAACATATAGGTATGACATAGCCATCAGTCATTTCTTGAAAGCTCTAAATCTATATAATGACATCTGACCAGTGACCTCTATGACTTGACTTACTAACTCCCCGCCGAACACTAGCCCTATGAGGGCTTAGGCCCAGAGGGCTAGTATAAAATAAATACATCTTCAACAACAACAAGTAAGCTTTATCTATTTGCTTGTAAAACTTTTAAGCCAAAACTGGATACCCTACCCTGCAAAACACACGCCGATACTGGTTTGACATGTTGTTCATATACAGCACTGCCTAATGATTAAAACTACATTATATACCTGCATAATCCCTTTATATAAATGAGCTACCATAATGTATAACCAACATACTGTACCTGTAAAAATAAAGAAAATAAACAAAATGATAACCGAGAAATTAGTCTACCTTAAAAGTAAATCTATGAATATTATGACTAAGGTATCAATAATACATACTGTACTGAAAAATGTCCAACTCTCAATATGTACTTCACTCCAAAAAATGCCAAGTGTGAAGTGAGAAATGCCGAGTCCAATAAGATATGCACAGACAGATATGCACTAAAATACTTACACCGTATTGTGTCAAACCCTCAATCTCAACTTCTCAAGAGACACAAACAAAAAACTACCTATAGCCAGTACAATCGCGCTAATAAGTGATGTCTCGGCACCAAGTATGTTTTGATCAATAATTGGTATCAGCCATATCTAAGCTTCATTTCTTCATATCGAGTGAAATATACAAACATGTTCCTACCCTTACCACCCATAATCAACATCTGACACATTAATACAGCACAGAGCAAGCCAAACCTAATGACAGCTGGGACATGACATATTAGCGCGACCGTACATGTATTTATGAATACTGTAATATAATTTCTTCCAAATTATAACTTCATATAACTACCTGTGCCTCTACGGTTGGTCAAAAAAGTTGTGTCGCCGCTGTCATTACGTTTAGCTCGCTGTGTGCTGTTTAATGTCCGTCAGATATTGAATAGGGTGTGTATAGATAGAAACAGGTTTGCATATCTCACTTGAAACCATCAATTAATGCTTAGCTAGTGCTGATACCAATTATTGATCGAAATATACTCGGTGCCGCGACATCACTTATTTGGCCGACTGTACCAGGTATCCGTAATGATTCAACTATGACTTTTGAGATTTTTCTTGGTATATGACACAACAAGATATATTTGTTTGTTTGTGTCGTGGATGTTTATGTGGGTGAAGTAATGCCGGTATCACAAAAACGCCTTTTCCCTCAACATTTATCCTCAACACTGGTCTGGCAGCTTATGAGGTCAACTTTTTATATATGTCTGTCACCTAATTTTATCTACCTCCAATCTTGTTTCCGATACCAGTACAAAAGATCCCAGAAATGTTGCCAGAAAAATTTTGATCATCGAATGTTGACTATAAAAGCTCTCGTGTGATACCGGCTTAAGAGTGACCCCGTCGGCCGTGACACTGCACGGAGAGGCGGGTAGACAACAGAAGAAAGATCAGTACAGTACTCTCCTAAGGTCGCTTCGCACCACAGCTTCCTCGCTCAACTTTTTCTGCAACTCTTTTCTAGCATCTTCTGAATTAATCTTTTTATAAGAATTCTTAACCCTTTCACGCACTGCACGACGCGATTGTCCTTAGGGGATACAGTAATTTAAACCTTTGTGACGATCAGGGGTGTCTAGAAACCTTAAGTTTAATTACTTCAACCTCTGCAGTTGTCTTTCAGCGAATTGTGGGCAGAAAACTAATTTTGGAGAGGCAATTACTGTATGAGAGAGAATTCTTTTCTGAATACTAAACGGCAACCCCCGGACCTGAAAGGGTTAAATTCGTCAGGCAATAGATAGATAGATAGATAGATAAGAATTCTGTCACCTATAATAATGTGCCTCCAGTATATTCGCCCATAGTAGTGCAAGATACTCCAGAATCGTTGCTAGAATAAAGTTGCCGATGAGGAGTTGCAGGAGAAAGCGTTGGCGTTACTCCGCCTCGGTATTATTCGTCTGATATTATGTGAGGTGCAGTGTGACAAATGACAATCTTCGTGCAACAGTGATATCAACTGTGAACCGGGACCAATGTAATCAGATGGGGGAAAGGCGAGATCCTGACGTATTGTGACTGTAAATGATTAAATCTCAATACCAAAACACAATACGGGCAGTTTTTACATTTTCGAGCATTGCAGATTCAACATACAGTAATACATGATAATATTGCATAGGAATATATATGGTATCACTCAGAAGAAAAGAAAAAAGGAAAAGTGGGGGATGCGCCTGAGTAAATACATAAATCACTCAGATATTGAAAGTTAAATTATTTGTGCCATTAAGATAAGTAAATCATCTGGCTTCTTAATAATAATCATTATTGGGAAAATTACGGAGAACAAGTCTTGTATAGTATATAGTTTGCCATTAATTCTAGCCAATTAAAAATAAATAATTCATGATGTTTATGCTTAGGGAAAAAGATAGGAAGATTTGAATAATTTTAATAACCATATCATCATCTTAAGTGACAAGGTATTACTGTATTTCTTACATAATAAGTAACAGTATTTTATATTCTAATTCTATATATTGTGGTCACTCATATAACAGTTTCTACGCACTACATATATAATTGTATTGGGCACAAATATATCAAAATAATTTGCAATAGCTGATATTATAAATCATTCAGTAATTACAATATTTCTATTCTTTTTTCTTCAGTGATCAAATTCAAGGCAAAAATGTACTTCAACTACAGTATTTGATTATTGTTGTCTTTTGTCTTTTGTCTTTTTACTGTGTTCGTCTAAGTTTTGGTTTGTTTATTTTGCAAGTTTTACATTATTATCATGATTAATATTTCTTGTAGGAAAATATGAAGTTAATGAATCCAGAATTTCATTAACACAACTCCAAGTATAGGCGTATTGTAAAAATCCAGATCCCCTGACTTGTTTAGTGTAGGCTATGTTTAAGGGGGTAGTACGGTACTCGCTTTTTATGGACCCCCTTCTCCCTTGTGTTTAGCATATTAGTTTTGAGTTTTTTAAGATTTTCGTGCCGTTAGTTTGTCGATTTTAAAACCTTTCGCCCTATTTTTTTCGTCAATGTTAATACCTTTCGTGCCATTTACATTTCAATTTTTTCTGGCGAGCAATAGCAAGCCTGTAATCTTAGAAGGAACGGGCCATTTTTCTACCAAAAAATGTACAAACTTATCTTGAAAGGTGGTCTAGGGGGTGCTATTTTAAGTTTTATGGAGGTCTAGCGAGGAAACTCAAATATATATACATAAATGAATACATAAACCAAAAACCAAGCACTACCCCTTTAAAGAAATTGATATTCCTTGCTCAAATTTCCCTAACTCCTGCTTTAGGGACGGCAATGTGACTCCGATTTGTTGGCACAGTACATAAACATTAAGTCACTATAGTCTATTCGCTGTATGTAGGCAAGAAAAGTCATGATCTCTCTCCTCTGTAACTAAAAATGGACGAGAGCAAATTGGCTGTAAATTTCCACATCCATTCCTTGACTGACTCTTCCTAAAAACAAAAACAAATTTCTATGTGAGTGAGGGAGACAAAAGGCAGAACTGCCTGTATCGAGTGCCTCTCCCAGAGTTGAAAGAGTGACAGGGTAGATCTATTAGCTCGATTACTCTAGTCGTTTTTGAGTTACAGAGATTAGAGGTCATGATTTCTCGCCTACACAATTGTTTTTTTCCATACAGTATGTGCTATGGTATATATCAATTTGCAATTCAAAAGTTCTGTGGTATATAAAATACTCTGACTTACGTGTCTTCTATATTTGGATTGACTAGCTAATTTACATGCGGGGGTCTATTTATTTAGTATGCGATATTGATAACAAAATACCCACAATAAATGAGAAGATTAGGAAACTTTATGTCAATATGTAGGGTCAGGTGGGGTAGGACCGTACGTGGTGATGTACCGTACGACAGCCCTAAATCGCTAGAAATTAAGTGTAGCAGAAAATCCTGGTAGCACTGGCAACACTGCATGCATAGGAATCAGGGGACTGAGTGACGCCAGACGGAGCGTTGAAATGAGTATGTGAGGTCATAATAATGGAACTCGTCAGCCTTGGTCGGCAACCAGTCTAGGGGAGTAAACCTTATACAGATCAGTACTGCTATCTTAGGGTGAAGCAGGTTAGTGGATGGATTAGCCGCACACCACTGTAGAAAAATAGTGCTAAAAAATACATAAAAGGCCTCGGAGTCAGACGGACCCTAAATTGAGTGGTCAATCCTGTAAGTCCTTCAGTAAACTGGTATGGGTTGTCCCTCTTACAGGGGATAGGTTTGCTTGGGGGCATTTTGTGTATGGCCACCCCCATTAAGGGGAGTAAAGCGTCTGGCAATAGATAGATAGATAGATATTTCGTACAAATTGTACCCCTCTTAATTTATTTACCAGTGTTGCAAGCATACTGTATTTTGTAATTATCTGCATGCCAAAGGATGTACAGTACAAGTAATGAGAGTTTCATCCACAGACAATGTTTCTAATTTTCAGCCTTCACATGATTTTAGATAAATATTTTTCCACTGGGTAGTACGGTCCAACCCAATCTCGCCCCTGTCATACACTTTGATACTAAATTTATTAATGTCTTGATAGCGTAATGCATAAGTGCGCGGAAATCGGTGCGAGTATCCTAGGTTCGAGTCCTTGGAGTGCCACATGTATTTGATGATTTCATTAAATGAGTTTAGAAGTGAAGTTGGTTGGTGGAAAAAATATAATAAATCTAACTAATTATATTTTGTGGGTAGTATTTTTATAGACTGTCCATACTAACTGAAGCACCGCATACAAATTAGTCAACCAATCCTACGTGAGACTTATAGATTTGTGTGTGAGTGTGTGAGTGAAGGTGGTGGTGAATTACGATACTGTGCCCACATGTTTGTTGTCTACATAACGGGTTGGTCCGGTTTGACTTTGCTATAGTCGTCTTTACCAGGTACTTCATTATCACCAATGTACTCTTAAAACAAAAAGAAAAAAGAAAAGAATGGGCCTGAGTAAATGGATAGATCATCATAATAATTTATTTAAAAGACCGCTCAATCTTCAAAATTAATTCGCGAGCGCTAATAGGCAAATGAAAAATAAGTACAGTACAGGTATATACTGTACTATGTACGGTCGAGGTTAATAAGTGTTGTCAGATATTTCACAAAGTTTCGGACACTGACTAATACTCTGAAGAATAAGCACTTTTCCCAGTAACTATAAAGATACCAATAACACTTGTTGAGCGAAAACCACTGGAATCTATGACAACACTTAATACCCCCGATTGTATCAGTATCAGTATCCTTCAAGGTACTGTACAGTACTGTATAACAATTTACCGATATAATTTTCACTTTAGGGTAAAACACCGAGATGAGTACTTCGTACTTCTCTTCAGTAAATGAGTACCGCCAACTTCAGCTGGGTGGTATTCTTTCTTTCTTTCTTCTTCGGCTTGCTTACACATGCCAGCCAGACGCTCCCCTTCACACTCTTCATTTTAAAGGTTAAATATATCATATTTAACCATTTCCATAGGTCTTACTAGTTATCAAGTGAATATGTGTGTGCGACAGAACAAGATCTGCCAATTCGCCGGTTCGGACAAGGTCTAAAACTTTCTAAACATTGATAAAACCACATTACCTTGTCTCAGGATGGATGTCAGAGCAGAATTGCCGGGTCTTGAGGACCCTGTGTCCAATTCTTTGAGTTATGAAATGCATCCTGTGGCAAACTATGGATTTTTATAAAAACTTACTCAATTTTTGCAGGGTGTCGATGAAAGTGCCATTGTTTTGGGTGGCGTGGCGCTACTTTTATGGCATAAATCTACCTCTTATATGTCATATTTAATATATTTCAAATTAAGATACGGTCACCATAAGTGTATCAAGTCGAAGCCAAAGCCATGAAGCAGTGTTCAAACAGTGTCACGATGTCTAGTGGTGATTTTTATTAGTTACCTTGGAAAATAATGGCTCAAATTCTATTAATTGTATACTAATTGTGTAATAATTATGTGTTCTATTTATTTATTGACATGCTCTTATGTAGATTGACCATTTAAGCCAGTAGTTTTCGTATATAATCGAAGAATAGAGGCCTGTAGGGGGGTGTTCATAGGACCGCCAGTCTCTCTTGCTCAGTGGTTAGAAATGGCGGCCTTTCGGTCTCGTCATATTACAGGCTAATATGGAGAATGTAGCTTCAGTATCAGCGTTTGCACACATGATTTACAATTGTTAATAACTGAACGTCTTATATGACAATGAGGAGCTGCTTAAAATGGCGAAAATAGGAAAATATCGAGAAGATTCTGATGGCCTTACAGCGACCTGTTGGTAAGTACAGTATTCAAATTATGTATTATTACGTGTCGTATGTACAAAATATGCAGATATATGCAAAGCTGAAGGCTTTCTGAATCATATGTAAGAGTTTAAGAAAGATAGGAATTAAATTACCAACGTTAGCCTATAAGGGTAGTACCGCGAGGCGGAACGAAAGCACTTGTCTCTATCCACCGCTATATTTGCCGTTTCGCGCCAACTTCACGAAGGTTCACCATATTATTACATGGCTGCCGTAAGCCGATTTTAGTGTTTTAAGTGACTTATGAATAAGTTAGAGTGTGCTCTTTACGAATATACCAATGAAAGTTGTATACAGAAAGTTTTTATATGCGTACAGTACTGTAATGTGCAAATGAAAATCGGTACTGTACTTTCTTTGATCGACGGTACTTTCATCGGTGTCTTACCCTATGTTTTGCAATATAACAATAAATTTTAAAATATTCAATATTGTACTGATTTATCTTAATAATTTGCATCATATACTGTATAACAATGGAATAATATATTGACTTAAGTGACTATCAATCATAAATTGGAGATTAAGACAATGCAATAAAGGGAACATAATATGTGATTGCTTCTGATATCCATGCCTTCAGTAGTTATTTGTTCAATCATTATTCATTACATGTATTTTATATTACAGCTGTATTCTAATCATTAGGCTACCATAGAGCAGTTGGGAGTATGTACATGCTTAGATTAATATGTAGTATTCGAGAATGCATACTACAGTATATCGTAGGCTTGTGCATAAACGTTTAACTGTCTTGATAGCGTAATGCTTAGTGCGCTGAATTTCGGTGTGAGTATCTAAGGTTCGAGTCCTTGGAGTACCACACGTACTCATTACTTTCATTGATTTTATTAATTAGGTTTATTTGTAAGTTAATTGGTGGGTTGGTGAAAACAAATATGAAATTATAACCAAACATTTACAATAATTCTAATATATAATATACTGTATACTAAATAAATATCATGACAAACTGCTTACACATTTAGTACCATACTGCATTGGAGTGCAAGTTAAGCCGGTATCACATGAACGCTTTTCCCTCAACATTTATCCTCAACACTGGTCTGGCAGCTTAGGTTAACATTTATAATATTTCGGTTACCTAAAGTCATCCACCACCAGTCTAGTTTCCGATACCAGTGCAAAATATTCCAGAAATGTTGCCAGAAAAATGTTGAGCATCGAATGTTGACTATAAAAGCTCTCGTGTGATACCGGCTTTATGATGTAACTGAAGTGTATGTTGTGACAGTTTCAGCAAAGTCAAACCAGAAATGGGCTCGTTGTACCTTATTTGTCCTTTATGAAATAGTTAATGATGTCAATGGGCACCGGGAAGATAATGGTAGAGTTCTTTTCAGCGGATATAGAGTTGAGTGTCTGCAGGTAGCGCAGCTGTGGGAGGAAATGTTGTATTATGATTCCGACACCAGATAATATTGTCACCTTCACCCACTGACCAGCTTATGGCTCCACACACCATATAGAGTTGAGTGAGATTGTTTGGAGCCTGTCAATTGTTGAAGGTCCTTTACAAACTGAAGAAAATCATCTAATAGATCTCACCATGGCACATCACAGTCGCTGAAACAACTAAGTAAACAGTGAGTTAACTTTAAGGGGGTAGTACAGTACTCGCTTTTTATGGACTCCCTTCTTCTTCCTCATGTTTAGCATATTAGTTTTCAGGCTTTAAGATGTTCTTTCCATTAGTTTGGCGATTTAAAGACCTTTCGCTCCATTTCTTTGTCAATATTTATACCTTTCGTGCCATTTAGGTGTCAATTTTTTCCTGGCAAGCAATAGCGAGCCTGTAATTTCAAAAGGAACCAGCTTTCGGCCGTGCCAGTTTTCTACCGAAAAATGTACAAATTTATCTTGAAAGGGGGTCTCGGGTGTATTTTATTAAGCTTGATGGAGGTCTAGCAAGGAAACTCAAAAATAAATAAATCAATGAATATATAGCCCAAAAACCAAACACTACCCCTTTAATGTATTGAGATGGCACACCTGTTTCAGTTGATAACACGGAAGACTTCTTTGTGGCTGTACAGTATATTTAAAAAACACCTCTTATCATGCTAATAACATTACATTTTCATTACAGAACTCAAGTACAAAGTGTTGTAAGTTGAGCATACTGTACTGAACATCTTCATTAGTAGAAAATAAATATCCAATGTTGAGCATACTGTACTGAACATCTTCATTAGTAGAAAATAAATATCCAATGTTGAGCATACTGTACTGAACATCTTCATTAGTACAGAATAGGGAAAATGTAGAATAAATATCCAATGTTGAGCATACTGTACTGAACATCTTCATTAGCAGAGAATAAATATCCAATGTTGAGCATACTGTACTGAACATCTTTATTAGTACAGAATAGGGAAAATGTAGAATAAATATCCAGTTTCTCTCCAGAACATGTAATAGAGATCAATTATTAGAGGTGCTAACCGATGCCTTATGTGGAAGAGGTACCAGTTATTGCTGAAGGATGAGGGTCTGTCACATAGTCTTGTATATTACTACGGTTCTGTGTTGTGTAGTCTTCCCCCTGCCACGCCGCAACCATTGAAGAGTGGACAAGCACATCCCCACCACACACACACACACACACACATACATACATACAACACAGATACCACTGATTGTCCTACCCACGCCCCAACTATAATATTATTAGTTATATTATATTATTATGTATTGTATGGCATGGGCATTAACAAACACTTGCTGTCTTACAAATATTAATCAGTGACCCGCTAATGAGTAAACCAAGCTTGTACAATAATACTATTCTGTATTTACAAAGAGTTCCCACTATTGATGGCACAATAACTCCCAGGTATTAATTAAAAAGCATTGGCAAAGTCGAACATTGCCATACAAGGTAAACTTTCCTTCAAATGTCTGTCAGAACGGAATTACACACCTTCTTGTAATACAAAAAAACAAAAAAACAAAAATTAATCCCTCCATTTACGAGCATGACTTTTTCTATTATTTCACACATATTTAGAGGCTTATATATAGCTAAGGAAGGATCTGTGGTAGTTAAAAGGGTGACTCAAGATACTTTGAAGCCTTTTAATTGCTTCATGTCCTTCCTAAACTAAATAAAACCGTGTAATCATAGCTGGAATACAATGAAAAAGACGGCTCAGTAATGAAGGACTTCATTTCTATATCTCCCAATTAGCCTTATTCCAACGTCCCATCAAAGTCATAAGAAGAAAAGAGCAAACTCATTTCCGTGACATAGTCAGTAAAGCGTCAGCTGCTAATCAAAGGGTCGGGAGGTCAAACCCGCCCTGTCAAAATGTTATTGGTAGGTGTCAAGCCCGGGCAACTTGACCTAGCAATTCGTGACAAACGCCTAATGTTGATGGCCACCCCTTCTCGGGAATTATGGCGTCTGGAAAACCTGTACTACCCCACCCACTAAATGTCCGCCTTGGCTGAGATAGAACCCAGGTCAAACAGATTCACACATGAGCGTGCTCTCCACTCGACCACCGCGGCTCCTTGATCTATAAATACGACCCATCTCCCCTTCAGTGTAATTGATTAATTAATTAAAAGTTTGTTTAACCAGACCACTGAGTCTATAACAAGACTCTCACAGGGCTGGCCCGAAGGATTAAATCAGATTGTGGTTAAAAGGTTAAAATGGCGGAGATACCGGATTATGGGAAACAAGGAAAAAATCGGAGAGTCAGATAAAATGTCAGCAAGGGATTTATTACCAAAGTAAGCAGTACGATAACGGGAATAAGCAGGGCAGTTACCAAAGATGTGATGAATAGAGAGGGGAGTACGGCAAGTGGTGCACTCACGGGACGGATCATGAGGGGTGGATATTAAGTAACCATGGGTTAGACAGGAATGACCTATTCAGTGTAATTGGAATAAGGCTAATTAAATCACCAATTAGTGACCATTGAACATAAGGCCACAAATGTCAAAGATACATTTAAGGAAAGCTGCCCATATTAATACACTTGGATTTTATTATACGGTAGAGTATGATAAATATCTTTCTACTTTAAAATGTAATGACAAATAAATGAATACTGTAAATAAATCTGGACTAATATTCCTGTAGAAAATAAAATAAATCAATAAATATATCTTGACTAATATTCCTGTAGAACATAAAATAAATCAATAAATACACCTGGACTAATATTCCTGTAGAACAATAAGAGAGAGACAGTAGTGTTTTAGTTGACTATAAAATAATAAAAAGCCAGATTGAGTTAATAGACTATCTAACATTTACGTCATGCAAGACAATTTGAAGAGGTATCACCATCATAGCAATACGTGTACTAGTTCAACAATAATGAGAAAAAAAAAATTCTGTTGTGGAACAAAAATACTAATTTATTGATTAAAGTTACACAGCTGTCTGTATTTATGAACAAAAAATAAACATAAAACAAACAATAAATAAATAACAAAATAATAATGATTCACAGATTACTACGTTACATTTAATTATCATGCAACTTCTCACCTTTCAAAATAACAGTTGTGTATAGTAAACAACCAAAAGTAATCTACTGTACTGTACTAATAAAAGTGGACACTGCACACAAATATACTGCATATATTTCTAAGTAGAAAGCCTTTTACTAATGTTACAATGGGTGGTTATTATATACAACATTTACTGTAGAGTGTAACATTTCAACACAAAACTTTTCATTTTAACCCGTTTCCGTACCAGGGACGCCCTTTTTTATCACATTTTGACAACTATTAGACAATTTTGTTCAGTTTAGGAAGGATCTCTAGCAATTAATAAGCCATCAAAATATCTCAATCAACCCTGTTAGCTACCACAGATCCTTTCTAAGCTGCATAATATCGCCTAAATATAGCTAGAATAAAATATAGCACACGTCGCTGGTACTCGGAACGGGTTAAGAGAACAGTTATGAATAATATACTAAACGGTATATTCTGGGTAGTGTATTGTACTTCATCGTGTTTATTGCACTACTATAATTATTGACCACTTGTGAGTTTCAGGCTATAAGGAAGTTGGAGCCGTAGACATCGATATTTAGCAGAATTACCAGCTAAAATACGGTTGTAGTGCATTTATTTACCCATCAAAATTAATTAATCAAACTTTCTATCCACCAGAAACCTACATCATTATTGCATTTCTGTTTTATATCGATGTCTACGGCTCCAACTTCCTTATAGCCTGAAACTCGCAAGTGGTCAATTAGCGATACCGTACAAAAGTAAATGTAAATCCCCGGGAACAATATATACTTGTCACTCTACATCACCTACATATATTGGTATCATCTGTATTTTATTTTTCCTATGTGAGTGAGGGAGACAAAAGGCACAACTTACATTTTTTTTCTATGTGTTAGTTACTCATTGTCACCGTTTGTACATACATACATACAAGTTTAAAGACTGTTTTGTCCACAGAGAATGTGGTTACAGTCTCACATCCTAAATGGCAGCTTTCCAAGCAGCCCTGTCAAGGGCTGCCTCTGTTATACATACAGTACATACATAAAATTTTAAGACTGAATGTTCCACACATAAGTGCAGTTTCAGTCTCTTGTCCTAATGGCGGCGTTCCAGGCAACCCTGTTAAGGGCTGCTTCACTTGTCAAGTTCTTGGATTTGAGATCGGCGCGTATAGTCCGATCCCAGGTCTTCCTCGGTCCACCCCTTGGTGCAGCTCCCTCCACAATCACAGACCTGCATTTTTTCACCCAATTTTGTTCATCCATTCTCTCCACATGTCCATACCATCCCAGTCTACTTGTACGCATCACCTCGCTAATACTCTTTATACCTAAACGTCTCCTCAGCTCAACATTTGTTATTCTATCCTGTAGCCTGTTGTCAAGTTCTTTATTTTGAGATCGGACCGGAGTACCCGAGCCCACGTCATTCTAGGTCCACCCCAAAGCGCAGTTCTCCCCACGTTCACAGTCCGGCATTTCTTCACCCAGTTCTGATCATCCATTCTCTCCACATGTCCAAACCAACCAAGTCGGCTCGTGCGCATCACTTCACTGACACTCCTAATGCCCAGACGCCTTCTCAATTCCTCGCTCGATACCCTGTCCCTAAGATTAACCCCACACATCCATCTCACCATTCTCTTCTTATTCCGTTCCATTCTATTGACATTCTCCGCTTTAACCGGCCACGTCTCCAAGGCATAGGTCATTGCACTCCTAACACACAAGGTATACACCTTCCCTTTAAGGTGGGATGGGAGCCCTCTCATGGTCAGGAGTGGCAACATCTCTCTAAACTTTCCCCAGCCACTTCTGACTCTAGCAATGGAGCTAGCTTCAGCGCCACCTCCAGCGGAAACTGTATCGCCTAGGTAGCAAACTTATTCACACACTCCAGCGTTACACTGTCAAAATCAACACTGCCAGACGGGTCATTTAATACAAGATCTCCCTTGCACACTGCACATTCAAAGTCTATGATTCTTGTCAAAGGTCCTCTAGCTCCACTACATCTTGTGTACCCAGTCACTACAGACACAACATCGAATTGAATTACTTCCCACCCCCTTCCCACATACTGCGCATGGATAGTCGCCGCTTCTTTCCAAAGTTCCACGCCCTAATCCACTAATCATGACCTTTGTTTTATCTATGTTAACTCTTAGACCCTTATTTGCCATACCTTCCCTCCATCTTTTGAACTTTGCCTCTGCTTCCTGCACACTATCTGCGATTAGAACTAGATCACCTGCATATAACATCTCTCATGGGAGTCCTGTCCTAAATTCCCTTGACAGAGCCTCCAGGACTAAAACAAACAGTAATGGGCTCAGAATTGAACCTTGGTGAACTCCAACCTTCACTGGGAACTTTTCGCTCAGGCCCCCGTTTACTCTAATTGCTGCCCGGGATCCCTCATACATTCTCATTATCACACGCACGAGCCACTCTTCTACGCCGAGTTTTCTCATAGCCCACTGCACTACCTCCCTGGGCACCCGGTCGAAGGCCTTCACCAGATCTACAAAAACTAGGTATAACTCCCTGTTTTTCTCTAAGTACCTCTCTTGCATTTGCCTAAGAGTGAAGATAGCATCAGTTGTGCCATGTCCCGGCATAAATCCAAACTGCATGTCGCTGATAGCAACACTTTTCATGATCATGCATTCAAAGACCCTTTCGCTGACTTTCATGACTTGATGGAGGCAATGTCAATCAATTCTATATGAACTCCTCTATTACAGTAATTTAACAGATTTCTTCAAATGTTCTAACAATTTTGTCATTCATGTTAAACAACAATGTCTTTTTGTTATTTCTCCCAAAAATCTTAACTCAAGGTTTTCTTATATAGTGTATTAGCGTCTCCTCAGCTCATCATTTGTTATTCTATCCTGCAGCCTGGCCCCACACATCCATCTCACCATTCTCATCTCATTACGTTCCATTCAGGTTGACATCCTCTACTTTAACGGCCCATGTTTCTGAGGCATATGTCATTGCACTTCTAACATATGAGGCATACACCTTTCCCTTCAGGGGGAGAGGCATTCTTTTCATGGTTAGAATTGGCAGTAGTTCTCTGAACTTCCCCCAGTCACATCTAATTCTAGCGACAGTGGCAGCCTCGGCCCCGGCAGAGATGGTATCTCTTAGGTAACAACACTTGTCCACCAGCTCAAATGACTCATTTCCAAAATTCACAGCCACAGGATTATCATTTAACACAAGCTTGCCTTTGCACACTACGCACCCAAATTTCTCAATTTCTGACTTATCCTTCGGCAGGGGTCCTTTTATTCTACTACAGCGCTTACTCCCATGGTGCACCCAACATCGACAGACGCTACACCAAATCGAGTTATCGCCCACACCCTTTCCACAC